>JAIUND010000719.1:0-55832 GCA_034699125.1 Gisinianus flammeolus
GATAGAGATAGAGAGAGAGAGAGAGAGATAGAGATAGAGATAGAGAGAGAGAGATAGGGACTCTCATGCATAATTACAATTTACAAGCTAACTTTCTTTTTGACGTTTAACTTTACGCTTAGCGTTCCAACACTCTCCCTAGTCCGTGGTTATCCTTAACATAAATATCTTATAGGGGAGAAAACGAACGAACGAGAGAGAGAGAGAAAGAAAGAGAGAGAGAGAAACTCTCGGGGAATCTAGTAATTTAACAAGGTACTTTATGCCAAAGGCTCTGGATCTTCCTCGCTACAATCTACATGTGGATTTTTGTGTTCTATACAGATTTAAGGATATATGTTGTTGGATTTGAGGAGGATTGTGGCTATATCTTAGTCAAAATGGGCACTCGGTGTGTGTGTGTGTGCCGAGTTCGAGTTTTGGGTTTCGCTTAAGTACGAGTTACGAGATGGTAAAGATTTATTTATCCCTTTTCTCCTTTACTTTCTTGAGAGCTGAGCTGCGTTCAGTTCAGTTGACAGTCAAAACGTGGCCGAGAAACTGACGATGAGAGAGAGAGAGAGAGAGAGAGAGAGAGAGAGAGAGAAGCCGTTATGGAGTAAATTGAAGAATTGAGTTGGGTGTGCTTTCACTTTCCCTTTCCGTTTTACTCGTATTTTCCAAGAGTCGTCATTGCCTTCGTCATCTTCATCGTCGTCACCATCTGACTGGGAATCCAAATCCAACTTTGCCACATTCATATGGCCTCGGGATAAGAAAGTCCATGTCGAACTCAACCAAATCAGCAAAATAAAAACACTTTGACAACGACAAGCCAAAACTCAGACTCTCTTTCTCTCCCTCTCTCTCTCTCTCTCTCTCTCTCTGTATTGCGTCATTTTATCCAGAAAAACAGACGTTCTTGTAGTTTTTGAGCATCTGGATGTTTCGGAATTTGGAAAAGTTTGAATTTTAAAATTGGCTGTATTCAATTTTCAATTTGTTCCAAGTGTATTCTGTTTATGAAGTCTATCTACAGATGCTAGATTTTGGGGGTGTATTTTTTTTAAATTGGGCTTTGGACACATTGTAAATGGTGACTGTCAAAAAATACATGGAGCGAGAAAGGGAACAAAATACACATTGGAAATTGAGGTATGAATTTTTTTTTTAAAAGGGATTCTGCTCATGTTTTTTTTTTGTCGGTCGATAATGCGTTGACAAGTTGACACTTTGACATTTTTTTCAGTTTGGTTTGTTCCACATTCTCAATATTTTTTTGCTCATTTATTCAATGAGATTTTTCATGGAACAAATTGGGGACATTTGAAGGCTCTTTTTCCTTGTTGTTTTTATTACAAGTCATTAGTCAATAATGAGAGATTTCTATTTCAGAGTCAAGATAAGAATAATCAAAACTTTGATGCCGAAACGGAAAGTAAAACAACAAACTCATCAACAACAACAACAACAAAAACAACAATAAAAATACATGATTCGGAAACAATATGATATTTTCTGGGTTCGCGCATCACACAATGAATTAATTATCTGCCATTAATTTCCACTGTCGTATAAAAAGACAAGAAAAAAACGGTTTTAAATTGGGAAGGATTTCCCTTGTGTGTCACTTAATAATTGTCTGGCATTTGGGGTTGACGTTTGGTGCGTTGGTGTTTGACGACGATGGCCATGTTGTCTGTTGTTCTAGATTCTACAATCTGGATTCTGGGTTCTGGATTCTGGGTCGCAACTTGTCCATGTCAAATGTCAACTCATCTCTCTCTGGTTGTCACTTTCTGACGACCATATTCTTTCCCCTTTTCCTTTCCCTTCTCTTCTCTCCTTTCTCCATTTCCTTTCAAATGTGTGCATGGAATGAGAAAATGAACACAATTTTCTCTTATAATTTCTATAGTGCCACCATTTGGTGTGTTTGTATTTCCCTGTGCTCATGCAATAAGAATTGCAAGTGGAGACAACCACAATAACAACAACAGCAAACAAATTTTGTGTTTGTGGGGTGACTAAGGACAAACTTAATGAAATCTTTGCTTAGCTCTCAAAAACTACATACAGCTCGAGTTTTTTTAGAGCACGAGAGAGAGAGAGAAAGAGAGAGAAAATCCAAAGAGAAAGAAAGAGTTTTTGTGGCGAAAAGCTCGAGTCTGGAGTTTCTGGTTTTCTCTGTTGTTGACGGACAACCCAATTCCGCTCATTCTCTCTCTCTCTCTCTCTCTCGTTCTGGTACTAGATTCGAGTTGAGCGTTCTGGTTCCTGGTTAAAAGGGAAATTAAGGAAATGAATTTCCAACTTTTTATTTAGAGGTTGAGATGGAAGAAGTACGGGAATGGAAGGGAAAAGTGAGAATAGAGAGAGACAAGTACAAGGACAAGGACAAGGATAAAAAGCAGCATGAAGAGTCTTTTCGAGGGAAGAGAGCCGCCATGGGCATTCTCGACATCTCAAAATCTCAAATGTGCAAAAACCACCCACCACCACACACACAACTTTGTTTTATACTCATCTAAATATAAATATAAAATGGTGTGATTGTGCGTGGATTCCTCGTTTCCTCCTTCTCTTTTTCTCCTTCTTGTTACGTCCATACAGCTCCCTGTCACGTTGGTAATCTCTTTCTCTTCCTCTCTTTTTTACTACATTTTTATGTTATGAGAGGGACGACAAACGTGGATTAATGGATTGTGGATTGTGGACTCTTGACTGTGGGGAATGGGAAGTGACGACAGTTGAAAAGATTTCCTGGGGCTCCAAACCATTTGTCTGCCAACACATTCAACTCATTACTCATTAGACACTTCTTCTAGTCATTTTAATCCATCACTTTGAACATTTCTTTTTTTTATACTTTTATACTTTTGATTATGTATTCTGAACTCATAGGCATTGTCATGTCATAGTTAGATGCTGGGATGGTTGAGATGTTGAGATGTTGAGACCTGAAGAGGAGTTTTTACACGTCCAAAATGACTCGTAGTAGTATAGTTTGTAGTTTGTACGCAAAGCTGAAGAGAAAATCCCCTGTTTCCTCCGATTTTTCTGGTTTTCTAGTGGTCCCTTGCCGGGAATATAAATTTTTTTTTTCTTGGTCCAAAAGTACTCCAAAGTTTACGGAGGAGAAACAGCAGAGAGAGAGACAAAGAAAGAGAAAGAAAGAGAAAGAAAAAAAGAGACAAGGAAAGGCAGTTGGGGTTTTAGAGAGAAAGCACAGAGAGCACAGATGATTCCATACAAAAATAGACCTACGTTGAAATATCCATTGGGGGAACTTTCTTTCGAGTGTGACCAATTAAGTGTTGAATTTTTGAATGACACCACTAAAAGTTTTTATGAAGTCTGTTGTAATTATTTTATTATTATTACGAGGAGTCTGGTCGCCATCACCCCGTCTTACTAAGCACGTCACTCCATCTACAACAATCGAAACTGGTTGTTAGTAGTAATTAGTAATTAGTGAGGAGTCATCTGATTAAATGGAAAATGAAATTTCAGTGAAAGTGAAAGTGAATGTGAACAAGAAAGGCCAGGAATTCCACACACTTTTTCACTGTTCAACTGTTCAGTTGAACACACGTAAAAAGAATGAATGAACAAACTTTCTCCTTTCTCCGTTTCAACCCAAAACTAAAACCAAAAAAAAACTTCACACTTTCTCTCCTTTTCTTTCCCCTCATTTCAATTATCTTTTGCATACAAATTGAAATTAATGGAGAGTCAATTAAATTCTTGTTTGTCCTGCCTTTTGACTCGTGAATTTTTTTTTTTAAGTTTTCACTGTTTCCTCTAGTCATTCATCATTTATTTAAATACGGGCTTGAATTCTGGTTTCTGGTTTTAAGGTTTTTTGGTGTCTACAATCCTGGAATTCCAGAATTCCAGGATTCGGATTTGGTCTAGTACTCACTCATACACACCATAATGCTATAAAATGGGGTTTGAAATATGTGAGGTGAGGTGAAATGGCATGTGGAAGAAACTCCATCAATCACTGTCACACACATTTTCCACATTCACATTTCAGTGTTCGTTATGGCTCCAAAACTCTGTGGGAATTTCCTGAAGGCTGAAACGAAACCGAATTCAAATGAGAGATGAACAGTGTCACGTTTGACTTTTAAATGTGCACACTGTCAATCATTAGGACATTTGATACAGGAGAAAATCATGAGAAATGAGACCCAATTTTAAAATCATTAAAATAGTTTTAGGCAAAGGAATGGAATGAAAATTTAATTGGTTTCATCCGAATTTCACATTCAAAATATTGTTAATTGTTAATTTTCAAATTCATAGTACGTAAACGTAATCTTGTTTTCATTTACATATTGGATTTTCATTTTCCAATTTTCGAACTTATGAATTTTTGAATTTGGAAATTAAAGGGAATTTGTCAATTTTGAGTCGGAGAATGAGGCTGAAAAAAATTACAGCCATTCTCTGTGTGTGGGATTTTGCTTCGCTTTTTTCCCCATTGAATTTCCTGGATGAAGTAGTTGACCCTGAATTTTGGTAGAACTTTCTCCAAGGAATACTAAACAAAAAGAAGAAAAAACTCAAAGGAAATCACAGGAGTTTTGAAACTGCGGATTGTTGATGATGACGTCGGATCGTAATCTAATTACAAATTGCAATGTAATTTGTAACGTAATCTGATTTCTGGTTCCTGGATGTGAATCTCCATATCCTAATATTTCCGAGAGAATTCTCTCTCTCTCTCTCTCACTTTCTCTTTTCCACTTTCCAGTATTCTTTAATCCACAACATACAGTAATATTTTATGGTTATTATCAGTATTTTCAGAAGGCGGCAGTCGAATCTCTGAATCCTTGAATGTAATTTTAAGACGGAGATGATTTGAAGTTGTTGAAGTTGAATGATCTCAGACATTTGGCATCATTTCACATGCCAGACATAATTAAATGATTTGTCTCGACCTCAACTCTTCAACTTCAACTCCCTTTGACTCTACTTCTCTCTCTCTCTCTTCTCTCACTGAATCACCAAATACCAATTTGGAATTTGGAATTTTCATGTTTGATTTGGATTTTGATATGAGACGAGACGACGACGGATATTCGATATAACTTTGGTGGCGACGGGGGCAGGATGAGAAAGTCCAATTACTTTAAGGATGCCCAAGATTTATGGAGAGGGAGAGAGAGAGAGAGAGAGATGTTCAAGATAGTCAATGTTAAATATTCAGCCGTCTACAGTCTACAGTCTTCAGTAGTTTGAACTTTACCTTGTCGTTATCGTCTTATCTTGCTTGCATAATTATTATGTATTACCATTTTTACCTTCATTATTCTCCCTTTTTCTTTTATCCTTGTCGCTCTCACTCGTTTTCATTTGTTAGAACACTCAACATTCAAAATGCAAGGGCTTTTTGGGAGTCATAAAGACATTTATCTACTCAATCTTGTCTAGTGAGGGAGAGAGAGAGAGAGAACAGAGGAAAGTAAAGGGAAAGCAAATAGTAATGACGAGGTTGCGTTAACTCCCGACTTGTTTCCCTGTGGAAAAGAAGTCAAAGTCAGTGTAAAAGATGAAGACATACACACAGAGAGAGAGAGAAAGTGAGAAACGAAGAAGAAACCGGAGTTGGAGCCACAATCACATCAAAACTAATTTTACTTGATCCTCTCCGGATCTAATTAGTGACAATTCTTAGAATTACCGTCCGACTCTCTCTCAACTTTTGACTCTTGTCTGGTTCTCAATTTCTCTGGCTGCTGCGGCGTCAGAACTTAAATCTTAAATCTTAAATGTTCTCTCAGCCATACACTCAAAATAATCGGAACGGAGTCTCTCTCCTCTCAGTTCCTGTGAAAGGCTGTACAATTTATTTGATTGGATAACCCCGTGTGTAAATACAGATATGAATGTAAAATCTTAAACGGATTTTAGTGAGTTGGGAAATCTTAATCCCAAATCTTAAATCCAAAATCCAAAATCCGAAATCCTCCCTTGTTTTTTAACTGTTCTTGTTTCATTACATATTTATTTTCCCTCTCGTGTTTTTTGTTTTCACCATTCAAAAGTCAAAGGCAAAGGCAAAGGCAGAGGGATTTGAGTTAGTATGATTGTCATTGGAAATTGAATTGGCTTGTCATTTTCAAAAGGAATCCCCTGAACATCTGACAATCTGAAAATCTGAAAATCTGAAAAGATTTTGAGGAGTGTTGAGAGTTCTTGACTCTTTTTCTGCATTCTGTATTCAGTATTTGAGATTTGAGCCTATTCAATCTCAAAGTTTGATTAAAAATATAAAGCGCGTAATTTCCTAATTTCTTTATGGATCTAATAAATAAAAATGTTTTTACGGGCGGTTAGATAAAATTAAGCATTGAGGAAAAGAGAAAGAGAGAGAGAGAGAGAAAGAGAAAGGCAATGAAATTTCCAAGAGTAATTCTTATCGCGCAAAGTACAAACAAACAAACTACAAAGTGAAAGCGGGAGGAAAGGAATAAAAGTCAAAGTCAAAGAAGTTAAAGTGAAAAGGCCAAAGCTTAAACCATGAAGAAATTTAACGAGATGGTTTTTTCGGTGGGCGGTTGACTGGCTTGTAAAGATAAAAATAGGGTTTTTGGAGTTGAGGCAATCAAGTTTTTAAGTGAAATTTGGAATTCGAGGAATTCCCGTGGATTTTCTTATTCTTCGTATTCTTATTCTTGTTTTCCTGTTTTTGTTGTTGTGTGTAGGTACGAATACTTTTCATCTTCAATCTACTACAGATAGTCTGATCAGAATCAACATTTCCTTATCTTTCTCTTTTGCTTTTGCTTTTGCTTGTCCATGTACATGTACATGCTTGTCTCTTTTTACACATACTTCTAGTCTGATTCCCTTTTATTTTTTTCACTTTCCATTGTGCTTTCTCTCAGTCCAGGATATATTTTTGGTGCTCCGTGTATTCATATTTATTTATTAAGTCCCATTTATTCAAACACTAATCGTAAAAAAGTCCACATTATTTAAGTGTAATCCAAAGATATGTCTTTGACTTTTGTACAGTGTACACTGTACAGTACAGACATTGGACGATCGTCTTTTTTTTCTCTACTCAAAACTATCTTCACACAAAAACCTGGAGATCTTAAAACTAGAACGAAAATGAGAGGAAAGAAAAGGATAAAAAAAAATCTACAATCTCTTTTTCTTTTTGGTACTTGAATCCATCCGCTGGAGCAACGTGTCATCCATACAAATGAGCTGGACTTGGAAAGTCTCCCCCCCCCCCGACTTTCCCCTTTTTTGTATACATATATTATAATAATCTAGACAATTTGAAATTTGAATTGCATATCGCGAGCTTTAATCTACTCCTTTATTTTTTTTAGGAGTAGATCTCTTTTCCCTTCCCTGGAAAAAAACAAAAACACGTTCAAATCCTGAAATTCACAATGCACCATTTAAAAATTGCAATTATTTTAAATTGTGTACAGCATTATTCACAAGGAACTGTGCACTTTCATTCCTGGCAACATAGAAACTGCACAGTTCCTCGTGAAGAATACTGTACATTTTTTTTTTATCTTTATCCACTATCCACACAATTTTTGAACCTTTTTTGTTTTACTTTACTTTCAATTTGAAATTTCTATGGATTCAAAAAGCTTTGAATTTCAAGTGGGCGCAGATGAAAATGAAGATAAAACCAAAAAAAGAAGAAGATGAAAGTGAAAGTATTTGCATAGCCCAAAATGGTAAACTATAAAGGATTTGATGAATCATGGACTCCCGTTTCCGTTTTCATTGCTTTCCCCACTTTGCTTTCGTTTATTCTTCCTTAATCTCTTTATAATGTAAAACAAATAAGTCTAATTGGATTTGATTCCTCCTTCCTTTTTTCATCATCCTCATCCACCTCTTTACTTTTACTCCATTTCATTCAGTGAACAAACAATCAAGAGAAGGCACATTCAAATAAACTTTATTTTGTATTATTTTATTTAGTTTGATTCTGCATAGATTTGAATGAGGGGGGAAAGTAAATAAGTAAAAAATATATAGGTAAAAATACTCAATGAACTCTGAACTTTTGACTACATAGTTTCTGCCCGTCGATATGAATTCAAAATATTCATTAATCCTCACCGAATTCAAACATTTCAAACTCACTGAGAGTTTGAACAAAAAAAAATGACAATGAAAACGAGAGAGAGATTCCGAGGAAAATGTGAATTCAAATTCCAAAAGTCCATGAACAAAAAAAGGTTCAAAAAAAAAGGAAACTTCTTTTTTGTCTTTAGCCAACGGCGAAATAGATTCTGAATTGTGAATCATCGTGAACAACTTTCACTCTCAACTTAATTCTCTCTGTTCACTGTTCTGTTATAATATAATATAAATACAAAAAAAAAAAAATCGTGAAATGTGTGTGTTTTGACAAATGACTTACATTTTACATTGGCTTGTTTTATATTGAACCATTCCCCCAGTTTTTTCCCATGCTGTTTAATGGCAAAAAATGGGAGCATTGACGAGAGAGAGAAAGAGAAAGAGTTGAGAATGTTTCATTTGGAATTGGGCAATTTCAGTTTTTGCGGTTAGCAGCTCGTTCACAAATCCAAAAACCAAATCTAGATCGCCATCATCATTGCTGCATTGCTATTTTAGTTTTAGTTTTCAGATTTCTGATTTCCGTTTCTGGTTTTTTTTTTTTTGGTTTTTGGTTTTGGGGGTTTTGGGGTTTTCATTGAGCTGACGCTGACTTGCATTTCCACACATGAAACTCTTGTTCTATAATATCCAGAATCCACAATCGATATGGACAAGAGAGCAACTTATGATGAGCCAAGCCAGACTTCGTGTCACACACGTTCGTATTAAGGACACAAATCGAATAATAATAATACAATATAAAAGTATTATTATAAAATGAATTGTATGTGGTGGAGGAGAGTGAAAGAGAAGAATTGGAGAACTAACGAAAGGGGAAAAGAAGGCAAGAGAGGAAGAGGTCAACGTGGATGAGGAACGAAGAATGTAATTTATAGATATTGGAATAGTGCCATAATATAATTGGAGAGTGAGCGTAATAACAAATATATATATATATATATAATAATACTTTATTGGTTCTTGTTCCGAGTCCACTTGGTATCGTATCGTATCGAATCGAATCGAGTGATGTTGTTGTAGTTTGTAGTACAAAGTAAATAGTAAATAGAGAAAATGATACAAAATAAAATATAAGCCATAAAAAGATGGCATACAGATACCTTTTATACAGACATGTATGGAAAAATAAATAATAATAATAATAATAAATAAATGAATGGCCTCGCTACAGCTACAGCTACAGCTACAGAAATGATACAAATACAGATATTTACGACACATTTGTACTGTAGAATACAGTACAAATACCGTCGATATAGAGAAAGAAAATCGTACTTATCCGTATCAGTACAGGGAGAGTATAAAACATAACCCCAACACAAGCATGAGGGAAGCGAGAGAGTGAGAGAGAGAGAGAGAGAGAGAGAGAGAGAGAGAGTGTGTGTGTTGAAAAATATTATTGTCTCATCTCTCTACACAGTTTCTTCATCTTGTTTCGTGGTCCTCAGCTGGTCTGGTCTGGTCTGGTTTGGTTTGGTTTGGTCACACAGTATGAACTCTGGACGAGAGAGAGGAGAAAAAACAAAAACAAGAGGGAAAGGATAAAACGGAAGAGGAAATGTGTAAATTGCTTTCCCCTGGGGTCTTCAATCCACAGTCCGCAGTCTTTACCAAAATCAAAATCAAAAGCAAGCCTAAGATGACCCAGCTGTGTACAAAAATAAAACAACAACTTGCTACAGTGTTCATTTTCCCATGTGTTTGTGTTTGTACTTTGTACGTTCCATAAAGAATTTGAGTCCCGTATTTCTTCCATGTATTTTTTTTTAGAGTGTGTGTGTGTTCACTGTGACAACTCTGCTCGATTTACATTTGCCAAATATCTGTAGACAGGTAAACTTGTATCGTATCGTATCGTATCTGTACGCAAAGGCTTTGAAATGATGTGGAAAAATGAAATCGTTCCGTGAATTATTTTGATTCTCCCATCGGATCCTCGTTGTTTCATTTTTGTTTTCCTCGTTGTTTCATTTTTGTTTTCCTCGTTGTTTCATTTTTGTTTTCCTCGTTGTTTCATTTTTGTTTTCCTTTACCATTGGATGTGGATGCGTAATTAAAAAGTGAAGAGCCAAGTTGTGGAGTTTGTATGAAATTATCTGTATGAAATATTATGGGAAATAATAATCTACATGTACGATACATGTACAAGTTTATTTAATTGATTGAGTGCTCTCACACACTTGACACAAATCAATCACAAGTGGCCACTAGAAATTGACTAATTCAATTGGTCATTCATTACGATCACAAGATGTTTTTCAAATTATACGAGATTAGACTGACCATTTGTGGAGTCCAAATGCAGATACATACTCATATTCATACTCATACTCATACATTCCTCACTCATAGACACATTGATAAAAAAACCATGTTCCAAATTGTACACCTGTCATATCTGTATCTGCACATCCATAGAATACATATACAACAGCATGTTGTTATTGTACACACACACACACGGACGATACAAATACAAATGCAAACTACATAGGTGAATGGGATGACGGACACGTGTTTTCCCGTGAAAAATAAATAAATAATTCCACTGTAGAAATAGAAATAGAAATTGGTAAATAAAATAAAATATGGATAAATTATTGTGAGTTTAGAGCTGAATGCTCAATGGAACAATGTGAATAGATGAATAGATTTTCTATGCCCTGTATAAATAGTGTACAGGTCTATTGAACATTGTTCAGGTATCCACATTCACATTCACATTGCAGTCTGAGTCTACATGATTTATTATTAGAGTATTCCCTATTTACTTTTGTAGTTGCCTAGTGTATTTAGATTAATTAAATTTCCGAGTTGTGTTGGGCTCTTTCTCTCTCTCTCTCTCTCTCTCTCTGTTTCACACATACACATCTAATCTGCATTGCTGGATTCCCTTGGATTAATTTTAATCTGCTGATAAACAGTCAGGCTTCGGTTCAAACTGAGTGAGCGACTCGCCGTCCTCTCTCTCTCTCTCTCTCTCTCTCTGTCTCTCCATTTCCATTTCGCCTGTCCAGCCGTTTTGTCCCTACACCCAAACACATCATTTCCTATCGCATCCTATCGTATCGTATCGTGAATTGTTGTTCAAGTTCCAAGCACACCGAATCCTCTTGGTAATCTCAACTCCCAACACACACTCAATATTATCTCGCCCTTGTTCTTCAACACTGAAAACTCCAACTCACAAGATAGAACGAGGAAAAACTCTGGTCATTTCGTATTTGTCACATTTACACATTCACACACATACACACACACACAATTCAGTCTGAGTCCATTTCATTGACAAATTTCCAACTTTCCTCGTCCTCTTCTCATTTCAGTTCCAGTTTCAAATAGTGAAAGTGAATGTGAATGCCATTGCGATCGTCATTGTCATTGTCACTCTCACTGTGCGTCAATGTTAATTTCCATCTCCGTGTCCATCTCCTAATTGGATTTGGAGGACAAAAATTCGGACGAGGATCGTCCGCATGAACTGTCAACTGTCAACTGTTGAGGGAACCAAGACAAAAACAATATATATATACATAAATATATCCTGCACCATTTTCAACACACTTTTTCTCTCTATATGGGACACTCTGAAAATGAACGATAAATAAATTTAATTTTTTTTTATCTTGGATCTTTGCTCAACCCTATGGACGCACCTTTATTATCGTGGATTGTGAATTTGGAATTGTGAAGTGAGAAGTAGGAAATGCAATTTTTTCTAGGAAAGTAAGTAAGAATGTTTTTTCTTTGTATTATTAAAGTATCCGTAGGAAAAGAAAGAAATGTAGACGTTCTGTATTCTTCGTGAAATGAGAATGGGAGAATTAAGAGCCGATCAGAAAGATACGGTTGATGGCTCTCTCGCTCTCTCACTCTCATTCTCTCTCTCTCTCTCTCTGGATCTTATCGTTAGCAAGTGACGTTTGAGATAACAAAAGCGGAAACGATAAGATCTTCATGTCAAAGTGATATTCTTTAGAGCTTTTTAGATGATTTGGATGGTGGCCATGGATTTTGTGGTATTGGAAATTGATATGGATATCGCAATCTCCAATACAATACAAGAGTGAGAAACTCCATGAAACAAGTCCAACACGAAGAAGAAGAAGAAGAAGAAGAAGAAGACGACGACAAGGGATTTCACCGTCTTTCAAGCATGATCGTGTCCATGTGTATCCTCGTTTCTTGTTCCTTGTTCCTTGTTCCTTGTTCATGGGGTGAAAATGGCATTTTCCTCAAGGATTTTGCTTGAGTGAGTAATTCTTTTCGGTTTCAGTGGTAAAGCTCTTGCATTTCCTCTTGCTATTCACTTTCCTTTTCCTTTTCCTCTTCCTTTTCCTCTTCCTCTTGCTATTGCCGACGGGGAATTGAAAGTACAGTACAGTACAGTACAGTCAAGTAAGGTGTGAAAACAATCCATATCCGCGGATACGCAGAACATTGTACAAACGTTGTGTGTAAAATGTGTAAAAACGTTTAGTGGATTGTCACATGAATGTTGTACATCTATATGTACATATATCGTACAGTTTCCACGTACAGAGTTGGACTCTGGAATAGTACAGTGAAAGTCTCAAACTGGAAATTAGGTGGACAAAGAGAAAGTAGGAAGGAAAAACTGGAGAGTGTGTGGGCAATACGATGACGATGACGATGAGGATGATTGTGAAGGAAAAGACAATAGGGGGGAAAGAAAACAAGGAGAAAACATATGGAAGATGGTCTGACTATGGTCATGGTCATGTCCATGGCGAGTGTGGAGAATGGAGAATGGAGAAAGGAGGAGAGAGAAAAGAGGAAAGATAAAGAGGAGAATGGCGAAGACTACGAGACGGAAATACGAATGAGAAATGACAGCTACAGGACAAGCAAAACCAAAACCAAAGGAAACTAAAGCTTTTTCTGCCGTTCACCGTCCGTCCGTCCGTAGTTTAGCCATATAACCATAGTTTACTTTATCCTGTTCAATATGACCATGTATACAATACAATAAGGTACAATACAATACAATACAATGGGAGTACATAATTGCTGAAAATCTATACAAAAGCTCCTTTGGATTTCCTGCAGAAACAAAAACAGAAGCTTTCCCTTCTTTGTCTCTCTCTCTGTTTGTACTGAAAACGAAAACGGCGAACGAAGAACGGAAAAGGAGAGAGAGAGAGCAGACACAATAAAAATGAATGCAAGATTTTCCTGGAGAGTATCTGTATAGTTTGTAGTTTGTAGTGGTGGGAGGGAGAAATAGAAATGAAGATGAGATGAGATGAAGATACGATGCTTGTATATGTTTGTGCTTAAATTTAATATTGTCATTTCCCCTTCCAATTCCTTTCCATTCCATTCCAATAATGTTTCTCTAGTCTCGTTCTCTGTCTTGTTAAGTCATCCAGTTGTGTGTGTACAAATGTATTGAGCTTCTCTCTTTCTCTCTCTCTCTCTTTTGGTCTCCACACACTTTATTTCCCATTTGCATTAGTTGACATTGTCAGAGATCCTCATGTCAACTCGGAACTCGAGGAACTGTTCAATGTCCAAATAGTCCAAAATGTGTAGCGACACCATCAACTATTTACTTTAGTATGTCTTGTAATTTCCACTCACTAATTTCATTCGATCTCTCTATCTCTCCCCTCTCTCTCTCTCTCTCATTCTCATTCTGCCATGTCGGAACTCATCGTGGAGCACGTCCAAATCAGATCACCATCGTCCATGCACAAAACCTACACAAAAACCACATTCTCTAATGATTTTAGTAGACGCGCTTCCGCAGAATCCCCCCTGAATTTTCAATTGTCAAATGAAAATTCCGTATCTAAACTAAAACTTTCATCCTTGATAAATGTGTAAATTTGTAAATTCCCATGTGTATGTTTTCATCCTTTGAATTAGCATTGCCTCATTTTTCTCGATGAAACCTAAAACTTTTCCAAATTTTCTAGACATTTTAATTTTGGAATTTAGAATTGGGAGATGATTTTACACAGGGATTAATTACGTTTTTAACTGGGGAGATTTACAGATTTACACGTCCTAAAAATAAATGTATACAAACGGGGTGTGGATTCCCCATGTAATTCTGGGTGTGAATGTAAACATTTTTTGAATGGCGCAACATGTTTTTCCCCCTTCTCTTTTTGTAAACATTGAGGATGAAGAATTCTCACTCTCAACTCTATAAGAGTTTTTATGACACGAAAAAAAAGTCGAATGGAAAATGAGGACGTTCAGTCGTAATTTGCAAAATTTGCAATGGTGCTTAATGAGTTTCCGACACATCATGTGTAAAATGTTTATATCCGTCTCATTAAAAACGGATCGTGAGTTGAGAAGGACAAAAGAGAAAGGAAAATGTGAGAAGGGGAGGGAGGGAGGGAACAAAATAAAATAAAACAAAGTAGCTGATAATGACAAGTGACAAGGACAATGAGAACACAGGACAAATATAACTAGGCAACTGAGGATTTTACATAACATAGTTTTGGGGGGTACAAATTACAAATTACACAGACACAGGGAAATTCATCATTCTCTTTCTTTTTGCTTTCCATATATACATTTCTCTACATGAGGAAATTCAATGGGAATTTGAGGATTTTGGGGGGTATTAACATGTCACTGATATGATCGAATGAATATGATCGTAAGTTTCCACGAGTCAAACCAAACCAAATCAAACCAAAGTTTGTACACTGAATTCCTTGATTCAAATTAGACTGGGGACTGGAGACGGAGAACGGTCATTAATTACACTTTGTGTATTTCTAATCTCTAATCTTTTCATAGAAATCTCTATCCACATACTTATAGAAATCCAGAAAAGAAATCTAACGAGAAACCAAACCGTCATTGCATGAGATTTAGATATTTAGAATTAGAATTGCGTGTGGAGCTGTTTAAAACGCCAAACCCTCCCCAAAAAAAACTCAGTTGCCAGTTTCGTTTCCGATAAATCTTGTATATCGTCTATTAAGTTCACAAACGAACTATAACGATTTTCCTTAATTTGCGGAAATGCAACTACTGCGTCCGTTTTTGTGGGTAAAATTCTGAGAAAATTCAGGGTGACAGAAAAGGTCATGGCAGACAATAATGTCGAAGGACCCACAGCTCCGTCTTGAGCCGTTTGACCTTTGCAGCAGGTCAACGAAATTAAGGAAAATAATTATAGTTCGTTTGTGAACTTAACAGACGATATGTGTTTGTTGGAAAGTTGAGAGTCTCCATGACTTTGACTTTGTCACCATATTCATATTTTCCATAAAGGAAAGAAGGAAACTTTTCCCCCGTTGTTCCTTTCCCATTCTCGTTCTCGTTCTCGTTATCGTTCTGGTTCTATTTATATTTCTATCATGTATGCAGAAAAACCAGGGTGGAGGAAGGGAAACAGGGGGAACCCAAAAAATGGAGAGAGATGAGCGAGCGTCAACTTTCACTTTCCCTTTTACCAAAATCAGAGTGAAAGTCGGAGTACACATCATCAGTAGAAGCACACACAGAAATCCTCATCCTCTCATATCCTTTGTACACAATACTAACAATGGTGACGGCAGAGAAAGGGAAAGAATCAGAGAACTGAGGGAAATGACATAGTTTTTATTTAATTCAAACGAATTTATCCATCTCCAACCGTGAAAATCCAAAATCCAGAATCCAGAATTCAGAATCCAGAATCCAGCCTGGAATTTCAAAAGGAGAGAGAAAAGAAAAAGGGACAAAAGAAAGTGTGTCAACTTGGACTTGCTTTGAACATTGAAGCTTCAAGTCTTTTTATCTCTGTATCTCATGTACAGTGTCATCCTCATTTCCATCGTATACCTGTATGCATGCATGAGAGAAAGTGCAGAGGAAAAGAGAAAGAGAAAGGAGAAGGAGAAAGGAGGAGAGGAAGAAACCTCTGAATAGTTGAGTGGAGTGTATAGTCGGTATAATAATATGCCTATGCACAGAATTTTTGGGGCATAATTAGTGGAAATTTCCAAGTGAAAGTTTGTTGCACATTTAATTGTTTGGTGAGTTGAAAATAATTACAGGAGGATTTATTGCATTAAAAGTATCAACTCTCTCTCTCGCTCTATCCACTCTCCAACTTTCTTCTCCCGGTTCCACAGCTCCAGCTCCAACTCCAGCTCCAGTTTCATTTTCAGTTTCAGCCTTTTCTTATCTTTCATAATATGTACACACGGAATATATGTATACAGCTGGAGAGTCTGGACTTGAACGTGGAGTTGTGTTGAAACTCTCTACAACCAACTACAACTAGAACTACAACGACAACGACAACTGGAACGAAAGGAAAAGCCCGGCTTTGTTCCTCAACCAAAGGCTTTTAAGTTTTGAATCATAATTATCTTCTCATTTCTCCAGCTCCCCATCCACACACCATTCACATCATTCCCACCACCATAAAACTCCAACAACTACATTATTAAAGACATAAAAAAAAAAAAATAACAAACTAGACACTATACATGGAGAATTCTATCGTTCCTCTCTCTCTCTCGTTTTTTTCATGCAATTTTTCGCCCACATACAAAAAATGGTCTTCTGCCTCTGGAACTGGAAAATCCTTCCAGTCCTTTGGAATTATAATTGTTGTATATTATATTATTTACATTTAAGTTTAAATAGTCCACACACACACACACATTTTTGTTCTTGTACCTTGTACATATTTAAGAAGAGAAAGAGGGAAATGAAATTAGGGAGAAAGCTAAGGAAATTGAAAAAAAGGGGGGCGGGGGGAATAATCATTTTCTCACAGTATAATTTAAAGAGTCGTTCGTCGTTTGTCGCTTGTCGCTTGCCGTTGTTTTTTTCTTTGAGTTGTGTGCGTGGAAATTGATGGGCATCATTTGAATAATTCCAAGACATTTGTCTACGCTTTTTTTTTGTTCTACTCCTCGCAGAATCCCCCAATTTATGATTCATTAATGGTGAGAAATAAAAGAATGCTCTCATTTTTGTTTTGAATATTTCATATATTATAAAAATGAAGGAAATGAGACGGAGACACTGCGATGATAAATGACGAGAGAGGAGGACATCAATTCACTCATTTAAATTCAGTAATTTTATATTGAAATGGAGGGACAATGCTGGGAAATTGAGACAAAGTAGTTAAATAGTTACATAGTCAAAAGGAAATGATATGTGTATTTCAATTTCAAGTATAAATTATGAATTCCTTTTTAATGGTCTCGCCATTATTTCCCACGTGCATCTGTATGTGTGTGTGTGCGAGCGAGTAGTTCATTCATTCTGGTTCAACAATTCTTCTTGTTTTTCTTCTTAGTCTGTAATTCTCATCCGCATCATCACATGTTACAAAGGCAGACCCAAAAGATGAAAGCAATGAGTATGATAATGAAGAAAATCGGAATAGAAATAAGTACAAGAACAAGAACAAGAGCGGACACATGTTTTGGGAAACGTTTTTTCCCAGCCTCAATTCAGTTCAATGTTCATTCGGGAGAGTTTCTCTTGAGCCTATTTCTATTTGAGATGGAAAGGCTAAAGATCAATTTTCGAATGAATAATTTCCTGTTGTAAATTCCGGATTTGTAATCGACACTACGAAAAATACGGGTTCAAGTCCCGTCTCCGCTCGCTCTCTCTGTATTTCAATCTCTTCAAGTCATCCTGTGATGAACTTGAGAAAAATAAGAAGAGGGTTTTTTAAAAGAAAAAGTTAATCTAATGGAAAAGACGACGGTAGACTGACGAGTGACGACCAAATAACTTTAAATTAAAAAAAAAAATCTACTTGAGTTTCCGTATCAACTTCTTTCTCAAACTCTTGTTTGTACCAGAAAAAGTACGATGAGTTTTCTTACTTATTTCTCTTTCTTTTTCTCTCCTACTCCAATTTTTTTATTTACGCAAATACTTGGAATTTGGAATTTGGAACTTGGGATTTCAAACGCATCAAATGTATTTTCTGTTTTTTTTTCTCTCTCTCTCTCTCTCGTTCTCTTTTTTGATCGATTTCATGGCTTACTCCCAATTGACAAGAGACGAATGGAGTACAAATACAGATATCTGTACAAATACAAATATTCAACAGCAAATCAAATATAGAAATCTATAAATATATGTATGAATATCTGGAGAAGGTGAAATACCCAAAATCAAATCCAATCGGATTTAATTAAAAATTGAACAAAAATTGATGAAATTGAATAAAGTTGCGGCTCATCCTTATTTCCTACAATATTTTGAATTTGTAATTCTAGAATGAATCCCATTGCGGGATTTTAATCATTTAATCTGGCTCTCTCTCTCTCGAGGTTGAGAGGAGAAACCAAATTCACTCTATTCTAAATCCGTAATCATTCTTCAGCAGGAGATAACTCTCAAATTCCCTAGTACACACACACACATCTTAATTTTAATGTAGTAAAAGATCCTCTCTTCTTTTTGTATCCGTCCGTATATGGAAATGGAAAATGGAAATGGGAAATTTGTGATGGTAATTCTAATCTTCGCACACTTTTTGCCTGGATTTTAGATGTTGAATGTTGGATTCAAGCACAGAATTGGAAGGTCGTCTTCATCTTCTTTTCTCCCTCTGCCTTTCCCCATCCTCAATTAGTATTCTAAATGTTTTCATGAATGTAGATTTCTGTTATGGACGAGTGCCCAAAAAAACCTCAACAGACAAAACACACACACTAGAACAACAATGGAGGGATGCGATCAATTCCCAGGAATTTTACACTGTTTACATAGAAATATATACATGTAAATTTATATAGTGCTGCACATTAAATCTCTAAATACCATTTGTCCTTTGTCCTTTGTCCCTTGTCCTGACTCCATAATATAATGATCAAGGAAAACACGGACACAGACAAACACAAGGAGACTTTCTCTCTCGTCGGGGAAATAATTAGACTAATTGGTCATGCAATCTGCTAGTAATCACCATTTCCCCGTTCATCCTTTCCCTCGCCTTGTTGACTATCGACATTGACTTGACATGGACTCATTGAATATTTATTCATTTATTTACATGTGTACATATTTGTTTCTTGACTTTTATTTTATCATTTTCCTTCCGGATACTCATTCAATTTATTTAATATTGATTTATCGCCGTCTTCAGTGTCTCAATTCAAATTCAATATTAAATTAATTAAAATGCAATCAATACACAGTTGAGAGATCACAAATATCGTATACAAAGTAGGGAGAGAGGAAAAAAATCCATAAACATTATGCCAAACACAAAACAAATTGGCGGCCAAGAACAAAAAGAAAAAGGGAAAAGAAAAGAAAAATAAAACGAAAGAGAAATTGAAGAAAGTAAAAGGAAAATGGGGAAAAAAAGTTCTGTTTGAGAAATGGAGAAATGGAGAAAGGAAAAAGGAAATAAATGCAAATTGGGAATATTTGTATTTACATTTATATTTATATGCAAGATTTTTTTTTTCCTGACTCGTTCTCTCTGATTCTGTTTTGGTTCTTTGATTCTTTGAGTCTTTGAGTCTTCGATTCTTTGGCTCTTTGGCTTGTTGGTGCTCTGTTGCTGTATTATACTATATTATATTATGAATGAGAGTTATGAATAGGAAAAGACGAGGAGAATCTCGTCAGGATTCGCCTCTATGTGTGTATCTTTGTGACACTTAATGGGAATCATAGGGGAACCATCCTTTCCTTCATTCTTCTTTCATTTCTTCACACACACACACATACACACACACATATCTATGTACAAACCAAACACATGTGTGTCCTAGTTCACAAGTCATAGGGAAATATCAAGCCATGTAAAAAGTTTTTTTTTTTTCTTCCTTCTTACTTTTTACTTTTTACCAAATTCAAATTCCCTGTCATCACGTGCAGTGAGGTGGATCCCATTGGAATGGGATGTAGAGACTTTTTTTCCCTAGACAGTCTACAGTCTGCAGTCTACAGTCTATTTTCTACAGTGTACACCGCCGACAGTCTACATAAGTCTACATACACTGAAATCTACTCTCTCAACTACACTCAAACAAGTTCCATATGATATGATATGAGAAAACAAAGTAAGTATCTGTATGTATAACGAAGTGTAGAAGTGTAACGGGAGAAATCTCACCTGTGTCACCTGAACCAGAGGAGAGCAATGAAATGGAGAGAGAACGAGAGAGAGAGAGGGAGAGAGAGAAACTGTGATTTTTTTGTGGTTTAACTCGCTGGTTCTAGTGTTGCTGTTGCTGTTGCTAGTGCAATTACCATTGGAGAAATTGAGAGTTACTCAAGCGTTATATCTTGTTTCCACGGTCTCTACCCCAAATATTTTTATATTGATGTACATAGAGAGAGAGAGAGAGGGGGTGAGAAAGAGAGAGTCACGGATCATCTTTTTCCCCAATTGCGATTGTGAGATGGAGAAGGAAGAAATCCGGAATTTGTATTCGAATTCAAGGTAGAATTCGGTTTTCCATCATATATTTCACTAGCTTTCTGAACTCTTTGGATGATGATGGTGATGGTGGTGGTGGTGATGATGATGATGATGAGAGGACCAAGGGGAAGATGATGACGATCAAAGATCTTGAGCACATGTGGACCATGTCGTCGTCGAAAAATCCTCTCTCTCTCTCTTTCTCGTTGTCGTTGCCGTTATGAGGCAGAACCAGAACCAGAACCAGAACTAGAACTAGAACTAGAACTAGAACTCGAACTAGTAGTGAACATTGAATTTGAATTTACATTGAGTGTGAGGAGGTGAAAGTGTAGATAGAATGTAGCGTGAAAACTAGTGTGTTCGCTTGAATGAAACTTTCATCCACAATAATCCATAAATTTCCATCTAGTATCTTCATTTATCCATGCTCTCGCTCTCTCTCTTCCCTTTTTACATACTGATACACATACGCACAAATGTGTGTGTGTGTCCTTGTCACCTGATACCTGCTTTTGGTATCGGTTTTGTTCGTGGTCTCGGTTTTCCTTTTGATTTTCATAGTTTTCATCCGGGTTTTACTATGGCTTTAGTCGTTGTCGTCATCCTCCTCGTCGTCGTCGTCATCCTCCTCGTCGTCGTCGTCATAGCCATAGTCATAGTCAAGGTTTCGGGGGTTATTTAGAGCGCACCACTACAGAAGGAAAAACGAGAACCGGAATTTGGAATCATTGAGTGTGTGACTGACTGTGCAGTGCGACTGTGTGTGTGAATTTTATAATCCAAAACTTGATTTGATATGGTATGGCGCCAGGTCTCTCGTAAATTGTTGAACCGTCCCAATCTTGAGCTTGACTGCTTTCCCTTTTACTTTTACTTTCTCTCTAGTCTCAACTTCAAATTCAAATTCAACTGCAACTTTAACTTCTTTGAATTCAACCGTCTTCTATTTAAAATCTCTTCTATAGTCTCACGTGGAAATTATGTACGATATTCTCCAATGTCTTATTTTATTCACACACACATACACAAAATCCTACTGGCTATTGCTACATATTTTCATATATGCTCAAAAACTGTTAAAACCTGCTCGTCCTCCTCGTCCACTATTTTAATTTTTTTTTTGCATCTTGTCCCACTTTCTAACAGTCATCAATCACGAACCTTGTCACTTTATTCATGCAACACATTACCCCCCCCCCCCCCGTTTTTCTCTTCCCTCCTTTTAACCTTTCTCAATCCAAACATTTGTATACATAGATTCAAATCACAATGACACGCATGTTATAGAAAAAAAACATTTCCCTTCTTTATCCTCATACAATTTAACGGATACATATAAACTTACGGTAGGTAACAAAAATACAAAAATACTTAAGAAAATATACCTATGGACTGGAGCAAAAGCAAAAGGAAAAACAAAAACAAAGTACATATAACTTGATCAAATTGTTGTTTTGCTCCATAAAGCTTAAAATGTCTCAGATTATTCATAGCAAATGCATATTTTCTCCGCCCATAAAACTACAAACAAAAAAAAACACGGAGTTTCCGCGAAAAAAATAAAAAATCTTGTGTACATACATGGAAAATAAATGTAAAAAAAAATCTTTGGCAATTTGTACATGGAGGAACGAAAAATAAAACAAAATGAAATAGTTGAGTCAACTGAGCGAATGGTGAAGAATTGGGACAAGGGAAAGGGAAAAGGGAAAAAAGGTTTGAGAGAGGAAAAAAAGAAGGGAGCAACAAACGAAATATGAAAGAACTATAAGAAACTAACGCGCGGACGCTTTTCGCTTTCTCAGATCAAACAGCCGGTTCCCGGGTGGTGGTGTGTCTGTGTTCTGTAATGTGTGTGTGTGTGTGTGTGTCAGCGGAGTATTAGCTGGATCGGGATTCAGAATCCTCAATTGTATTCTCATTTTCATGCTCGTGCGTTTCTCCCCCACTCTTTTTACTCTCTCTCTCTCTCTCTCTCTCTCTCTCTCTCATGTATACTGGCTTCTGCTATCTCCGGTGTGAACATATGATTCCACATCACACAACTCCTCCAGTTCCAGTTCCAGTCCCAGCTTCGTGTTAGTGAGTGAAGAGAAGTGAAGAGAAGAGGGAAAGGAAAGTCAGTCGTCCTCGAGTCAGTAGAGAATCTTGTCCGAGACAAACCAGACGGACACAAACACGAACGGGAACGGGAGAGAAAATTCAGAGCCATTTTCATTTCCTTTCATATCGGGACATTAAGTCTTATGGCTTGAGTATCCTTTTAGTCATCTCTCAGTCGTCAGTCGTCAGTTCTCAGTCCTTTCTCCGTTTCTCCTCCTTATTGTTAGTTTTCTTCATTTACGTTTTTGGTTTTCGTTTCTCGGATTTCGGATTTCGGATTTCGGTTCTCGTCCTTGTCTTTGTCTTCGTCTTTTTTTTGTCTTTGGGACCATTTTTTTAAGTGTGTGTTTGTCTGTGGACCGTCATAGATTTTTTCCTTCTGGTTCTCGAGAGCACAACTTGTCTTTGTCATTCTGATTTTCTTGTCAGTCTGTTTTGCCTGACACGATTTACGTGTCAGTTCGTGTCTTCAATTGTGACTTTTCTTTGTTTTTGTGTAAGAGCACGCTCTCTTTCTCCTCTGGATATTTTACTAACAAAACTTGAAAGAGAATTGTGACGAGTTAAGAGAGAAAAGGGGGAGAAAGCAGAAGGGATTTTGACATTTCCATTAGTCACATCCCATCCCATCCCATCACCTCACATGAGGATGAGAGTTCAACTTGTGGCAGTAGCAAACAAGAATCAGAACAAGAACAATTACTTTTACAATCGCCATCGCATGACGATCTTAATGTCTCAAATGAGTGCTCCAAAACCTTGTCTTTTATAAACGTTTTATCTACATCTCGATCTTCATCTTCATCTTCATCTAAAGACTGGCTTTTTTGCTTCATCCAAGTCTCCCTTGATTGTTGATCGTTCCACATCTCAATTCCAAAAGAGAGTCCGGACAAATTCAGTGACAAATATAGAAATACCGTACTTTCTCCGTTCTCTTTTCCTGATTACAATTACAAACGGATAACAAATTGGCTGAGGCGGACAGCTCTGATTCTGATTGATTCAGCTTATTTTGGGGGGAGGGTTTTGTTCGTGTGTTCGCTTTGTGTAAAAACAAAACAACAATAGGAATAAGTGTGCAGTGGAAATTTACAACAGGTCAACATCAGAAATTCTTAGCAAACTCTGAGTCTGAACATTTGTCAATTGGAAAAACCAAAACTAAAAAAAACAGATCCAACATAAAATCTGAACAGACGAGAAAAAGACTATGAGTTTCCGAATCATCAAAAGAAAAAAATCCTCTCAACGATAAAGAAATTCATCGGATTTCTCAGATTTCTCAGATTTGACATCTCAGAACTTGTTGAACGTAAGCATTAAAATAATATATATGTAAAATAAATTAAGTTATATCTTATTCACATTTAAATAGATTCCGCTGCTTTTTGTAAAGTAACGTAAATCGTAAATCTCCAAGATCAAAGGAGCTTAAATTTTGTCTTTGTGACGCGGAACAGGAAAAATTGAAGAGATTCCAGATTTGTCGTCAAAAAGTCCATTTCCAAAAATTACAGTATCTACAGAAGAAAAAAAAAGTTAAAATGTTCTCATTTCACCATTTTATTTTTTTTCATTTCCTTTTTTTATTTTCCCCCTCCTTTCATTACAATTCCATTGCCATTGGGCATTTATATCTGTGTGCTACTAAATAAAGTACAAAATTAAGTGAATTCCACATTTCACCATTCGAATTCACCAAAATTCACACTATTCCACATTTATCGCTCGTGAATTTCCCGAAGAGGAAAAGCCTTTGTAGAATTTGTAGAATTTTGAAGGATAATTGAATGTATCATGTACTTCTCAACACATTTTCCTTTTCCCCTTTTCAAATACTCAACACTTTCTCACTCGAGTATATATTTCCTTTACCTCCATTATATTTCACTTTCTCTCTCTCTCTCTCGCTTTCTCTCTCTCTCTCGTTCTATATTCCTCGCTTTGTCACACTCATAAAAGTGATAATATGAGGAAAAAATATTGTGTGAGCTCATAATTAGATTACAAGTGGAGGAAAGAATGGAAATTCTATGGACTTTACAATGTACAATTTACACTTGACAATGCCATTCCATTCCTCAAAAGTGAGTTTACAAGGATAGAAAAACTAAAAAGAAAAAAAAGGAGCTTTTAAAATGAGAGAAAGTGGAAAAACCGAAAGGAAAAAAAGTGCTATCGCTTTCAACTTTGTACTTTCTACTTTCTACACTTTGACGTAAAAAAAAAAGGTAAATAGTCAAAATAAGTAAATACACACACACACACACTACAGTTTACAATATAGAATAAAAAGGAGGGGAAGTTCCACGAGAAATTACAATTGACAAAATATCAGAGAGAGAGAGAGAGAGAGAGGAAGTGTCTGTGTGTGTTTGGGCTCATGTCAAAAAAAGACACATGATACAGCTCAAGTGTTGTCAACAAGAAACAACAGTATTCGAGTACAGGGAAAGGAAATGTTTGGGACGTTTCAGATAATTCAGGGGCTCAAGTGAGCACATTTCTAAATTCTACACTCTACAAGTCTCAAGTTACCAAACTCATCTTGAAAGCGTCAATTGTCAAAAGTTCTCAAAATTCCCAAATTCGCCATTTCCCATTTCCCATTTCCCAATCGACATTCACAACGAGTCTCTTTCATTTTTCCACTACTATATACATATAGAAATTACCCAGAGTTCTCCCTCCCCCCCCCCCCCCCCGACCCATCCAAAATCCAAATGTAAATTGAACAAACACTTTTAGTTTTTACTTTCCGTGCTCGAAGAATTCCGAATTTGGAATATAATATGGAAAAACGATGGGGAAAAATAAGGGACATTTTCTGTACAATACGGTAGAGTTTATTTATTTAGTTTCAATTTCGTCAATTTCCAATGTTCAGTGTTCAATATTTTGAATGTTCAATATGGAATTCTTGGAAATGGAGGAAAAGCGTATGTAATTTTATCATGTGAACATCTGGTGAAACAAAAACATTTTCTGTCTGGGGTTTTTCCCCCTCAAATTCCCAATGATCAAGTTCCCATTTCCTTGTTTGCGTAAGTACGTGGATATTTTGCATAAGGAGACAAAGAGAGAGAGAGACAGGGAGAGAGTAAATATGAAATGTGACATTTTTATGAGGATGGCGATAAATGGGGAAGTGAGAGAGAGAGAGAGAGAGAGAGAAAAAGTGAAAAACACAACAAAAAGCCAAAGGAAAAGAGTCCTCGTGTTATATGTTTTTATTTTTATTTATTATTGTGCATCATCATAAATTCTCTATCCCGTTAATAAGTCCAATGTGAATGAAATACGGAACGTTTTTTTTTTTTTCATTGGTATTTGGTGCAGTTTCAAAGTTTTTGAGTGTCCTTTTTAGTCCTCAGTTTTCGGTTTTCGGTTTTCGTTTTTCGGGTTTTAGATTGTAAAGTCACAAGAACATGACGGAATTCCCTAATGCGTATAAGCAAGGATGTATTGTATTTTATATAGTACACTTCACTCTTTCCTTAGTCACCGTCTAAGTACCCAATTTGTCATGTTTGTTCCCTTTTTCGGGTAATTTCCCTCCATTTTGTTTTCTTTTGTATATCTTTTAGACTGTTGATTGATTTTCCTGTGTGAGTATTTTTCATTGGATTTCTTCAAAGAATACACTTTCCAATTTCCCTCACCTCATTCAATGTGAAAATGGGTATATCAAGACATAAAAAAAATACAATACAATACAAAATCCGGCTCCTCATTTGTCATTATGCCCCAAAATTCCAAAACCACCAACTAGAAAGAAGTCGGATGAAAATGAAAATGAGTATAGAAACAAATCGTTTATTTGAGTGGGGAAATCCGTTTCCGGTTTTTGTTTTTACTACTGAAATACTGAAATAATTTAAGGCGAGCGCCTGGATTTGGAAATTATAAAATTTTGAGAGGAGTTTGTCTTATTTTAAGTTAAAATTTATAATTTAGATAATTTAGAGTCTAAAGTTGAATGATATGTTTTTGTGTCGGTGGAAAACGTGACTTTTAAGTGTGTGAGAGAAAATCAGAGAGAAAGAGAGAGAGAAAGTTGGTGTTTTTGTGTAGGGAATTCAAATCTATGTTAGAACTCGAGTTTAAATTGGACTGGAAATGTGAATCTGAATGGTACAAACTACAGAGGACGACGTAGGTTGGATTCCAAGAGAGAGAGAGAGAGAAAGTAGATAAAGGGATCCGGAAGGAGAAAGTACATAAGTTGTGTGCTCGAGTTTATCTCAAGACATTTATGAAGGATGTAGAAAGTTGAGTTGGACAGAGACATTTTGGAAATATATATATATATATATATATAAATAGTCCATAATGGGAAAAGATTTGAAGCGTCTGAAGTCAGAGTCAGTATGAGAGGAGAAGGAATAAAGCGGCGGGTATTGTACGAAATGTGAGAAATTTGGGGTACTCGAGTCCGTCCCTAAAAAATATCAATGTGTCTTTGTCTCTTCATCTACTTATTTTCTGTTTCCCCGTTCCTCCGTACAATATGTATACATTTTATCCATTCGCATTGGGATTCGGATTCGGATTCGGAGGCCTTGATACATTTTTTAGTATTTTTCCTCTCTTCCACTTCTTCTTCTTCTTCTTATTCTTTTTCTACTTTTTGGTCTTTGTTGGTTCTGAATCCGAGACCCACAGGAGAGAACTCTTAAAAATATCCCCACTTGCTCCCCGTCATAACTTACACTTTCTATTAGTATTTTTTTTTACGTATTTTTCATCTCTTTCACTCTTACTTTTACTTTCCCATTTCCCAGATTTCCCAGATTTCTCAGCAGTAGTTGGTTTCCCTACCCTTTGATTTCCGCTTTCTCTCTCTCCCTTTCTCCATCCAACCAAACTCAAACTCAAATCCACACACATTATTGTCAAATATTGATATCTGCAATTGTCAGCAGTATTGACACTGTTGAAGTTCTAGCGTCCATACAGTCTCCAAAAATTCAATCACAATCCAACTTTCTTTTTTTATTTGAAAGAATTCATCTTTTCTAGACTTCACAGCTTCAGATGATTCAGCTTCATATTCAGATTCGGCTACAGGCTGAATCTGGATCTAGAATTTCCCGTCTCAAAAGAAAGAGTTTCCAAGCACAGTGTTTTTTATCGAGCGTAAAGATTTTAATACCCATTGACTATTTAAAAAAACCATAATCTCACACGCTAATTTCTAGCTTGAGATTACAAAGGAAGTTTGTTAAATGTGGAATTCAATATAATAACAATATAATTCGAATTCGAATTCGCTTTGCCAGTAAATTCTCAAGAACAAAAAGAACTGGCCAACTTCGGATTTCCCTGATTTTCCAATAGCCAGTTTACAGATAAAATGGAGGTTTTTTTTGTCGGGAGAAAAGAGAGAGATTCCATAATAAAAACGTTCCTCTTATTTATTTATGAGCGTCTCATAAATAGCTTATAAGTTTTGTCCACAAAACACATTATTTCCCTCGCACATTATTATGATTTCTCCACAACTTTTGAATCCCATTCTTTTTTTTTTGCTCTGATCGTATAAAATACCAAAATGAAAAATGCATTAAAAATGCATTGAAATGGTGAATAGACTTGTTCCTTCCAATTCCAATGCATCATGTCACAGCTATTTTTTTTTTCGCCTTTTTCTCTCCGGACAAACAGGAAAAGGATGGATAAACTCCGGATTGAATCTCTCACTAAATCCGAACCCAAATCTGAATCCGAATCCGAATATGATATGGAATTTTGAATTTCAATTAGAGCTCTTTTCTATTCGGTTTCCTTACAAAGGACTTTTTTTTACTCTCTCTCTCTCTCTACTGATAGAATAAACCGGAGCATAAAAGTTTGAAGGCTTCCATTTGCATTTTTTCTGGAGCAACCAACTCAATTTTGTCGATGCATCTAGAAACTATCTAGAAAACATGTGTGGTGGATTTGAATTTCAGATTCTCTCAACCGAAAATTTTCTCAAGGTTTCCAAATGGCTTCTGTTTAATCTTCTCCTCTTCATCTCTTCCTCTTTCTCTTTCTCTTGGACTTGTACATATACTTACGTACGAACATGTGAAAAGTGAATGCACAATGACGGATGGAAATCCAAACCACCGTGGATTCACTCAAGTCAGCAGAACATTTGAGTTTGAACAGTGACGGAATATACATCGGCAAAGGAAGAGAAGTGTGGACTGTAGACTGTTCACTGTAGATTTTGTGGATTAATTGGGGAAAAGGTATAAATGAGAATGGGATATGTATTGTTTGGTTTGTGTAAGTAAACTGGTTTACATAGGGTGGAGCTCATCTTCATTTCATTTCATTTCATTTTCACAATCAGAATTAGTCGGTGCTCATTTGAATTTTAAATAGATTCTACCATATAAATGGATATGGATAATACATTTCCTAGATTGGTTTTGGTGCGTGTGTGTGTGTAAGTATTACGATATTGCGTAACATTTGTAATTGGTATTCGTATTTATGTAATTAGCTGTTGGATATTTCATGAGGAAATTATTTGGAACTTGAAACTCGGAATTCATTCATTCATTCCAATTCCAATTCCAATTGCACATTTTCAATTCATTCATTCACTTCCAGTCAGTTCATTTCAGTTGTAAGAAGCTGTGTTTTCTGGGGGTGTAATTTTCCGATTTGTATTTGACGAGGGCGTCAAAGTCAAAGAGTCAAAGTCCAACGTCGTCGTACATGCTCGTAATGAGTTCACGGCGGACTTATTTCTACACAATGACTGTGTTGTCGATTGTCGATTGTCAGTAGTTGGTCGTCGGTCGTCAGGTAGAGTATAAAAATTGACTATGATGAGTCTCCTCATAAATAAATTAACTGTGAAATGGCCACTCTGTTTGATTCACTCATCCGGACCATCACTCAAAAAAGGCTGAACCACTACCAACACGACCAAATGTAAAGTCGTCACACAAGTCGCTGGCATTGGTATTGGTATTGGCACTGGCACTGGCGCTGGCACACAAGCTCAAGTTGGATGAAAAAACATTGAACATATAGAAAGTGGAAAATGGAAAATGGAAAGTGAAAGAGAAAGTTCTTTATCAAAAAAGTCTCAATTTCACATCAACATTTCCCCCCCTTCCCAATTCTTTCCTATCGTCAGCTCTCACACTTTCTCCCAATTTTCTCTGTCATTCGCTGGCAATCCAAGTGAAAGTAGGGAGAGAGAGAGAGAGAAAGAGAGGGAAAGTGAAAATGAAAGGAAAACGGACTGGGGAAATGGAGAAAAAAAAGAAGGGAGTGAAAAGGAAAAGAGAGCGATGAAATTACACTTTGGTTTTCATCTTTCTTTTTTTTCTCTCTCATGTTTTCATAAGTCTGTTCCCTGTTCCTCATTTTCCTTCTCACATCCTCCCTGATTCCATAAAATAAATCTTAAGCCATCCATAAAACTTTGTAAAACTTTGTCTAATTTCCCTCCTTACAACTCTCTTTCTCTCTCTCTCTCTGTCTCTCCTTCTCATATTTATATTATAACTTTTCCCCCAAGTATTTTCACGATCTGAATCTCAATCGAGAATATACAGAGAGAAATTTAGAAAACTTCTTCTCAATATTATTTTTATTTGAGTCATACGACGCCGTCTCTTTTCTCTGTCTAGCTCTCAACTCTCAACATCTTTCCAACCTAATGGCAATCATAATCATCAAAATCACCCCCAACGACTTGTAGTCTGTACATTCTCCTCAAGTCGATCATAGTTTTTGTCATTCATTTATCGCTATGTTTTTTTTTTTGGTGGTTCAGACGACTCCAAAATTCTCAAACTTTCCCAATGTACAACTTATTATGTTCATTCCATGTAAAAAAACCTCTCTCTCTCTCTCTCTCTCTCTCTCGAGGACTTGACTATTCACTTTAACGTCTACACAGATAATTTGATCGAATATATATCAGAGTCACATTGAGAGTCGGAGATTATTTCTTACGAGAGTCACGAGAATATGAGAACGATTATTGAAGAAATGGAGAAGGAGAAAGAGAAAGAGAAAGCGCTATGGAGCTTGAAAGAAAAGCTTTTTCTATACGGTTTCCGTTTCATATCACAAGAAGAAAAAACCAAGTCAGAAACTTTGGAGAGAGAGAAAGAGAGAGAGAGCGAGCTTCAGAGTTTTTGGAGAGTTTGAGTGTTTGAGTGTTCGAAATGCTGCTCGAAAGTAAGACCAAATTAACTTTTTTCTATTTTGTACTTTCCCCCAATTTCTCCATTGAAAAACAATGAGGAGGACAATAGACAAAAGATAAAAAAATGTGTGTTCTTTTAGTCAATAAAATCTCTGAAGACTTGAGACTCTGAATTTGCAGCAGGAGGATGAGAAATTATTTAGGCTTTTGAATTTCGAATTTGGAATTTCCAGGGACGACTGATGGAACATTTAAATGTAGATTTGATTTATATTCAAGATATCAAATTTTTTTCACTACACACTACTGTGGAAAAATAAATCTCCAGTACTTGTCAGAATTTTTAGAGTATTGTCAGGATTTTCCGGATCGTTAGGATTTTTCGGATTTTGGTACAGATATTTATTTTATTTAGTGTGGAGTGTGTGTTGACAGAGAGTTGACAGCATTGCCAAAAGATATCGTACATATAAGATCCATCGAGGAGTCAACAAAAAAAAAACTGGATGATCCAAAGTCCATCGAGGACGAAGAGGATTTTTTCAATAGATAAAGATAAAAATAAAATATATATCTGTATGTAGAGGAAATAAAATTCACAGCCAAGAAATATATAGGATGCGAGAAACGAAGGACAAAAAGAAGGGCAAACGGCAAACGGCAAACGACAAGGGAAAAGATCGAGGACAAAAGATGAACGATGCAATGCATTGCCATTGCCATTACCATTGCCATTGCATTGGGGATGTGACGAGTGAGAGAGAGAGAGAGAGAGAGAGAGAGAAAGAGGGAGAGAAAGAGAGGAGGAATTGAAAAAATATATAGAGGAAATGGGACATAAACTATTCATCTGTCACATCACTTGATACATTGTTCGGGATGACGCGAAACTACTCTCCATCTTCCATCTTGATCTCACCCTTTAACTTCTACCTACGTACGTACATTCACTCTCTGCTTTTAGCCTGGAGTTTTCATTTTCATTTTCATGGTGTAAGTTTGGATAGCCAAATGGTGTCAAACTGCTCAAGTGTTTGAGTGTGTGAATGTGGAGAGAGAACATTAAATTGGTTCAATGTTATTACTGTACTGTATTGACTACCAACACCAACGCCAAATCCAACACCAACTCCCGATGCAATGAAGATGGACCGAAGTACGACGTTAAAACAACGACAGATTATTTTCCATACTGTCTCTTTTACTCTTTTAGTTCTACATATCCAAAAAAAAAAAAAGCAACACACTCTGTAATAATAATAAGAATAAGGTCGAGCAGGGCAATTTATGTACTTGATTTTTTAAGTAAAGTCAAAGTTCAATTCCATGGGAAATGAGAGAATTGCTCCGCTTGACCTTATATTCATTCATTGGACTTGGTCGTAGGTTCGTTTTATTGTATTTTCTCTATGGACTTGAATGTCCGTCCAGATGCCCAGTTTTATATGGGATTCCAAATCGTACTTAAAAAAAGCCTGAATTTTTTTCTCGCCGTCCAACCTCTTCCATGTATGTACGTACCTGTGTATCTTTTTTGTGTAGAGGATAACATTCGAGGATATGGAATATTATGGAATGGAGAAGAAAATGGAATGGGGAGAAGGTTGACGTTGACAGGGACTGTGAGTTCATTGTGGACATTGACTGTCGTATACGTCGTCGTTGTCGTTCTCGTCGTCTTGATCGTGTTTTTTATACAGAAAATATCTAATGGAGAATGTTTATTCTCCATCTTCTCTACAGTGTGAATCTATATCTATCAGAATATCAGAGTACAGAGTTACAAGGCTAACTCGTCTTCCGACTCGTGTACTCACGCTTTGGATATTGACGCTGTTAATATTAATGGAGCTCCGCTCAGTTATTTTTAAAGCAGTGATAAAAGCTCTTGCGAGAGGATTTAACGAGCCATTCCGAAGTTGATTGGGTCATTTTATTGACATTTCAATTTTTTCGGGTGACTTTCTCTCTCTCTCTCTCTCTCTCTCTCTCTCTCTCTCTCTTTTTCGTTGCTTCTCTTCTTTAACTTACTTGAACACGATGACTCACATTCTCAATGTCTCCATGCTTAAATTCTGTCCTCAAATCTCCATCTCCGTGTTCTAAATGACTAAAGCAACGAACGTTGAATTTGGAATATGCAGCATTTTACATAGAATTTCAGCAGTTAGCATTTTTTTATTCAACTATTTCCATTGACTTACTGTCCTGATCCTGATTCTGACAAGAGTCGTCATGAGAGAGAGAGAGAGAGAGAGAGAGAGAGAGAGAGAGAGAGATTTCAATATCTATGTACATAGTACATACATTACATGCACGTTAATTACACACTCATTTTTTATTCATTTTCAGATAGTCACAGATAGGAATTTTTTTAAACATCCCTTGCAGACTGGAGAAAAGTCCGGACGATTACGAGGGAAATCCGTGATTGCTTCCGCAGCTTTTCACAGGAAAACAAATAAAAGTATATACTCGAGAGAGTTAGTTGAGAATCGGGAGAGGAAACCTACATTTTTCTACAGGGGAATTATCTGGAAATCCGGATCGGATTTTGAATATTCTATTTCGGAGAAAATTCTCAAAAAAATCAAAATTGCTAGGAAAATTTGGATCCAAGGTAAACAAAAAAATACATATTTCCTCATTTTAAAATATTGCATACAAAGTACAAAGAAAATTTTGTTGACACTGTCGGAGGAATTCACAACATCTCCACTGGAAATGAAAACAATGATAATAATAATGCACAATGGAAATCCTCGTCGTCGACTAATCAAAGCTCAAGATGATGCTCTTGAATTGAATTTTGAGTTTATATTTAAAATTGAACAAAATTGTTTTCAAAATGATACACTTCCGGAACGCAGATCCAAACCTCTTAAAGCTTCTTTACAGAGACACACACACACAGAATTATTGAGAAGTGAAATGGGGAATTTAAAATTTGCATGACCACGGGACTTTCCGTTGGAAAGCCATGCGTATGTACGATACATATTCGTGAAATGATGATGAAGTGACACTCTAAATATAGCATTACGATATGTTTCTTTGTCTTTATTTGCATCATGAATTTCAGTGAAGAGGACTGGAGAAAGTCTTGAGGAAAAGAGGACGAAGAACGGAGGAGAATCCAAAGAATCCAGTGAATTTCTCTCGCAGCCATTGAAACTGAGAAATACAGTGTGAGCACTCGGCTTAATTACTCCCAACGAAATATTAATTAGAGAAGGCGACAAGTGGAAAGTGGAATGCAAACTATCGTACGATAAGTAAAAGAATCCCATGGAAATGAGAAAGAAAGTTGTACTTTGTACTACGACGCGCGACTGAATTGAAAACGAAAGCGTAAGAGAAAGCGAAAGAACACGAACAAGAACTCAAATTCCGTTTTCCATTTCCTTTCCAAAGAAAATTGGGGAAGCTGTGACTCATCGTCTTCTATCCCTCCACATTTTGGCCGAAGACGAGTGTGTATTATTTCCTTCTCAACTGTATAGGACGAGGAAGAACGAAGGGTGGAGAGATTGATAGAACACTTGTGGATCAACATCCAGCGAGAGAGAGAAAGAGAAGGAAACGACAAAAGGAAAGTCAAAGTACACAGAGAGAGAGAAAGAGAGAAAGTGAAAACCTCGGAACCCAAAACCCGCTACTATCAAATAATCAAAGAATTAAAGAACCAAGGACTCAAAGACCAAAGACCAAAGAACAGAGAACTCGACGACCGACATCAACCACAAGTGGAAATTCTCGCTTCACTTCAAGCCTCGAGCTGTCTTTCTCTCGCTCTCTCAAGTCTCTCAAATCTAGAGATAATCGTAGTCAGTCATCACACAAGTTGAATGTCTGACGACGATGAGTAAAAAAACACTATAATACAAATACAAATACAAGTGACTGACTGTATGGTATGTTTGAAAATCCATCCTTCTTCTTCTTCTCATTCTTATTCATGACGACGAGTAAAAGGAGAGGACTCATTGACAATAGTAATAATAATAATAATAATAATTGTCATGTGCGGTACTGACATTGATCCGAATATTCCCTGTAATAATAATAATAATAACCTTTCTCCTCCTCGTGTGTCTCATCTCATCATTAAATCCTGTATCATTAATTTAATTGGAGTCATTCACATCTGTTCACTCTGACTCAACCTCCCAAATATATCTTAATCCGTGGTGTTAATAGTTAATACCCCATTCTACAATATAATACTATCAACTTATTACCATAAAAATATTAAAATCACATCCCCAGTCCTCATTCACATCCAAATATCCATGTAGTTACATGGATTTTTCAAGTCTGGAAGAACTGTGGAATTAACTTCAAAATATAAAGTGAAATTACGAGCCGTCCGTCGTCTTTGTAATTACAAATCAAGCCACACATCCTCACAGTTGAGTGAGAATGTGAACTTTTCAGAGGAGTGAGCTTCTCCTAATTCACATATAAAGTGAAATTTCGGAAATTTCGGAAATTAGTTGGTGTGGAGTAAAGTTTTAGATTGTCAAAGAACTCTCTCAACTCAACTCTCAATGTCTGCACGGTGGTGAAAGGAATGATATAGAGAAGGAATTATAGAAATTGGCTAGTCAACTCAATTAAATTTTAATTGCCATTAGACGGAAGGCCAATTTAATAGAACCTCAACCACCGCCATCGCACCGGAATCGTATATGAAAGATCTTTAATAATACTAATACTAATAATAATAATTATTATTATTACTACTGTGAATTTAATCCTGACTGCCTGCATATAGCATGTGTATGGAATTCAAGTGAAAAGTAGGAGCAGTGTATACAAACTACCAAACTATACAAAGAGCACGAGGAAATCCGTATCCGTATCTGAATTATATCTATAAATAAGCTACAAAGACGCTTCCGATCCCAAATCATAATATAATTGCCATCAAATGTCTGAATAAAAAGTTGCTTTGCGTTCTGAGATAAAAATTTACCGTTCCCCCTTTGCAATTATAACTATATATATAATTATTATGTGCGTGACACCCAGTGATTCGTCATAATTGACAAAAAATCCATCATGACATGGACACATGATGTAATTCTACGAATTCTACCATTCGTTAATTAACAGTGTGTGTGGAAAGTGTGATGAATCACCAACGGTGAACGTGAAAGTGTGTGTAAATAATAATAATAAAAAAAATATATATATATACATCTGTATAAATTGGGGAACAAAATTGAAAAATGTATGTGAATGAGAGTGGGAGTGACCTGCGGGGGGGTGAGAATGTCACCTCATCCATGGACTCGCCACATGATGTCAACGTCAATGGAACACTGACGACAATGATGATGAGTGTGAGGGAGAGACTCACACTCCTCACGGACAATTGTACCAATGAGGATGCGTATCAAGATTATTTGAATGAGACGGGTCTTCGACATAGTCAAATGAATATTTCAACGGAATATCCACTCCGCTATGCCCAACCACTCTATGGCTATTGTATGCCCGTCCTTTTTGTCATTACCATTGTGGCCAATACTCTCATCGTGATTGTCCTCTCCAAACGTCACATGCGAAGTCCCACCAATACGGTTTTAATGGCCATGGCCCTCTCGGATATGTTCACCATCCTTTTCCCAGCCCCTTGGCTCCTCTACATGTACACTTTTGGGAATCATTTCAAACCATTTCATCCCGTCTCCGCCTGCTATGCTTGGATTTATATGAATGAAGTCCTCCCAAATCTTTTCCATACGGCATCCATATGGCTCACATTAGCCCTCGCCATTCAACGCTACATTTACGTGTAAGTCTCTTCCTCTTCTTTTTCAATTGTTGTTTGTTGTTGTTGTTTTCAAATACGATATATTTAAATTCGGGCCACCCGGTAATTGGTAATTTGGTAATTGGTACAATGATTAATTAATAAATTTTCAGATGTCATGCTCCGATGGCTCGGACGTGTTGCACGATGCCGAGAGTATTCAAAGCCATCTGTTTGATTTACTTCCTCACGTCGATTCATCAGTCCACTCGTTTCTTTGACATGTCCATCGAGTCTGCTGCCATTTGTTGGGAGGGTCAAGTTCATTTGGTTTGTAAGAAGGAGTTGGCATATTGGGTTCAACATGTGGTCACACCCGATGTCTATTTCAATATATATTTTTGGTATCGTGTCCTCTTCATTCATTTACTCCCTTGTATTGCTCTCATCATGCTCAATCTGTCCTTGTTCCGAGCCATGCGACAAGCTCAGATCAAGCGAGATGAATTATTCAAGGATAATAAACGGAATAAAGGGAATGAGTGTCGGAAATTACGGGACTCACAGTGTACAACACTCATGCTCATGGTAATTGTAATTATAGTAATTAGTAATGACTGCAATCAAATGGATTCAATTCATAAATTCAATTCACAAATTCTTTTTTTTTTTTGTGTTTGTTTTTGTAGGTGGTGGTCACGGTTTTCCTACTGGTGGAGGTCCCATTGGCCATCCTCACGATCCTTCATATAATTTCAAGCTCAGTTGTCGAATTTCTCAACTATGAAGTGGTCAATGTTCTCATTCTCTTCTCAAATTTTAGTATTAGTGCTTCATACCCCATTAATTTTGCCATTTATTGTGGTATGTCCAGACAATTCCGTGAGACTTTTAAATTATTATTCATTCCTGGGAGTGATGCTGAAGGACGCAATGGATCCTCCAGATATTCCCTTGTCAATGGCCCCAAAACCACTTGTACCAATGAAACGGCACTGTAAAAAAAAACCCACACACACACACATTTAAAACCACTCATGAGTGCGTACTGTGTATACACTCAATACTATAAATACTATATATATATATATATATATATACTATAAATACTAAAAACAAAATCCCATATACTGACAGGACACCGACCAACAAAAAAGAATCTACATCAAAATCTAACAAACACGAAAATAAATAAATACCCATGCAAGATTTTTTCAGTTAATGTTCAATGTTGAAATGCTGATCGTGAAATGCTGTTGATGAGCACTTTCACTGTAAAATGCATACTTAACTATATAATTACATATAAATGATAAATATTTATTGACGAGTGAAAAGAATCCATGTTATGATTAGTCATAGTGGACGATAATGATACATATAGTTTTATATTTAAAATAAAAAGAAGAAAAAATATATAAAAACGCATTGTTCCCTTCCTTTCGCCCTTTTTTTTGTATTTATGTTCATTTAAACTTTAACATTTTTAGCATTAATCGAGGGATTTTTTTAGCTTAAAAATTAAATGTCAATTTATAGCTCATAACAACTCTTGTCTATTTTTAACTAAATAAACGGATAATAAATAAATATTTGAGTTTCCAATGATAAAATTTCTACTATTTTCTATATACATTCTACACAAAATATTATTGATTAATATATATAAAGTTTTGACCGGGTGTAAAATCAAAATCAAAATTAAAATACTTTGTGCTTATGCATGAGAATGGGAAATGGAAATGTGAAATTTTGGATGTGGAATCAAATAATTTGGGATAAATGAGGAAAGGAGGGAGAGAGATGGCCTTCATGATGAAATGCATGATTCCCTTGTCATTTCATTAACAGAGAAAGAGAAAGAGAGAGAGAGAGAGACAGAGACAGAGACAGAGTGGAAAAGTTTCTTCATCCCGTATCTCTCTCAACGCCGGAACCCTTTCACAATAAAATCTTCAAAAGACTGTGAATTAACTGTCTGTCATGGTAAATCTCCATCTTATTAGTCGGTATTTTGTGAAAATAAGATGAGGAGACGTCAACAAAATATCAAAATATCAAAATGAATACGAAAACGAAAACGAAAATGATCCAAAGGCTGATGCTTGATTGTGAGTATTTTAGTACTCGTATATACAGAATGAGTGAAATATTTTTGGTAAAATGTGGACTGTCTGTCTGTCTGTCTCTGTTGAGCTTATGTCATCGTCATGGAAAAAAATGGGATTTCGAGGAGTCAGATGTCTGAAGGAAAAAGGTTTATGGTAATGACAATCGTCGCTCTCTCGCTATTTATTGAGATTGAGGATATCTGATTATATTTGTGTATTCAGACACTCTGTACATAGACACACACATCTGTACAGAATTCAACATTTACCATATAGTTTAATAGGATTTTAGTTGAACGAGAAACAGAATATATACAGATAGTTAAGAGAGCCCACATTGCCCAAACCCTTGTTATTTCCGATTTTCTTACATGTAGATGTAGACGTGGATAGTTGAAGAAAAGGAGAGAGAAACATCAACAGAAGAGAGAGAGAGAGACACAGACAAGTTTTCTTTTCCAAAAGATTTCCTTTTTCCTCCTTCTTCTTCTTCTTCTTCTTCTTCTTCTTCCTCCTACAGAGATTTGATGAGAGTAAGTCAAGAGTCAGGCGAGTTAAAGAGTTAGAAAGATGTAAAGGAAAGGATGGAAAGTTTTTCAGGGAGAAACTTGAGCACGTTGACTGAATGTAGATGAGAATACAAAGATTAAGACAAAACCTTTATGTCTCCCTTTCTCTCCTTCTCTCTCTCTCTCTCTGTGTGTAAAAAAGTCGGTTCTGGTACTGGTAATAGACGGAAATAGGAAATACGGATTTTTGAATCCGAATTCGGATATTCTTCCATTGTGACTCGAGATCGAGACTGGGAAGTTTAAGGTTGAGGTATGGAGTTCGTGAACTAAACTGTCTAAACTAAGCCGGCTTTTGTATTATAGTAAAATTGTACATGGAGAAACAGACAGGGGAAGAAGAAGAAAAAAAAACTATACAAGCTACAATTACGACTAGGAGATTTTCTATTTCTATTGTTTATTGTATATTGCATTGTTTATGATATGGTAGGAAGAAAAGGGATGAGTAAAAAAGCACGTGCACGTACGCACACAACAGATATCGCATATGTACAGATACAAGTAGGATTTTGAGATTGCAGATTCTCGAATTGTCGAGTCCAGCCAGATTCTATCTGTACTTACTTACAGAGAGAGATGAGATTCCAGATTCCAGATTCAAAACATATAATAAAACAAACTAAGACACGACATCATCTCGTTGTCCTGAGAATCCTATGCATGTACGATATCTGTCCTTGCCCATCATAGGACACGGAAAATCAACAGATTATCTCAAACGGAAACGAATAGCTTCGTTTATTATTTTCCTCCTCTACAAAAAAAAAAAAAAAAAAACGCCGGCTGGCAGAGACGACAGAAGAAAAGGTAGGGGGAAATATGGGGGCGGAGGGAATTAAGTTTAACTGTAAAAAAAATGAGCAGTCTGTTTCGTACTTTGTTCTGTTTCGAGTTTGACTTATATGTGCGTGCTTCTGATGATTCTGATGATGCTGATGTGAATGTTATTGGAACGAGATCACCGATCATAAAAAATTAAAGTTAGATGGTCTCCCTTTGTTGTTTTGTTTTCTTTCTTTGTCTTTTTACCCCCGATTTTGAACACTTTCTCATTCCAGATAAACCGAATAATTTGAATTTGAATTCAGAAATTTCAAGGGGAAATCTTTCATTTTGATACGAAACGGAATTGTAAATGTATCGTAAATGAACTTGTAAGGATTGTGAACTGTACGATATGTATTCAATGCATGAATTGATGAATTCGAGCATGTTTGGGATCAATTAGTTGATGAAATCGATATGAATTATGGATGAATCTCTCTCTTTCACTCGCTCTCTCTCTCATCAACATTACCATTAATTTGAAATTCATACTCTCTGACAATATTGTGTACAGTGTAAATGGGCTATCCCTGTTCCTGTCTCCTCTTTCTCTCTTTCTCTTTCACTCTCTCTCTCTCGTTTCCATTTCCCCGTTTATCTGTATATTCTATATTGCTATTTTTATTCAAAGGTTAAATGTGAGCCTGAACATAAAAGGCCCTTTCATTACTCCTCCTATTGCTATTGCTGGATGGTTTCATGGGCTTTTTTTTGCGTTTTTCTGGCTCCTTGCATATACATAAAGGAAAAGAAGAATGATTATTTATTGTTACGCCATGATTTTGGTTTGCTGTGTGTGTGAAGTTTGAATGTTTGGCCTTGAAAATGAGCTGTATCCGAATTTCTTAAGTCTTTTCAGTCTGTGTCTGTATAGTCAGTATATATAGTTTCCGCAGGCACCAACTCCTACAGTTTTCCATCCACACTATAGTTTCAAGTTTCATGAGGGAAATAGCAAATACCAAATACCGAGAATACGGAGAATACTATGAAAAATATACACAGAAACTTGAAAAAAAACTATGAAACACAGCAACGGTAGAAAATTGGCGTGAAACGACGACGAAAGATAGACAGACGATCCTCTCAGTATTTTTTTTTTTCGGCAGTTTTTCACTCGGATTACTCACGTGCTCACAAAGCTGAGACGCGATGAATTCCCGATGCCGATCCTGCCAATGTCAGAGCGAGAGCGAGGCTGCTTGCTGTTATATACTTCTGATGATGCCAAAATGCAATGGAAAAAACGAGGAAAGGAAGAAGAAAAAAAAAAAGGAAAGGAAAGAAAGGAGCCAGTCGTATAGTCAAAGGAAAGGCTTGTAACGGAAAAGTATAAGGAATCGGAAGATCATAGACAAACTGTCAGTCACCTCATAATCCATTCCCTGGAAATTACATTCCTTATCCTCTGTATATATAGTCAATAGCAGCGAGGAGCAAAAAGCAGGAAAACCCACACATGTACTCGTATGTACACAGTACACAGTACACAAAAAAAAAATATTACCGACATCCTTCTATAAATTTCTACCATGTTTTTTTTACATTTACATTTTACAGACACAAAGTCGAGGGGAAAGAAGAAAAAAAACGGGATTCATTCACCCCAATATAATACAAATCCAACGCAACGCAACGCTCCGCAACATGGGCATCAACATCGTCAATTGGCGTTTATGTCATGGGCTTGAAGGATGTAGCGAATAACCAAATAACGAAAAAAAAAACCAATAATAATTCCTGTGATGAACTTAAATTTCAAACACATCATTTGTACATCACACAAAACATACAACACGTCTTTCTATACAAAAAATGAACAACAAATATTCCATATTTATGTTTTCGTCACTACATTTTTAACATTTTAACATTTTAACTGTGAGGGTGTGTCTATATGCAGTCCGTAAAAAAAAACTTGGTGGTAAAATCCAGTCACCAAATCTAATACCGCAGTCAAATTAGCCTTGAGAATCTCTTTTTTTTTGGTTTAAAATCCCTATAAAACTTTAAATATTAATTATTTGACGACTTCCACTTGCAATCTGGAAATTAGCTCACAAATGATATAAATTTCATTTAAATCAAATTTCATATCTGTATTCCCTCTGGTAGCTGCACATTATGCAAAGCACTGACAAGCCTATAACTTTGTTTTTTTTTTTAGTTTACACGCAGTAACACTATCAAAATATTAAAAATATTATTATAAAGAGAAAATCGTTAATGTGCTGATCAAATATTTAAGTCTGCCGCACAGGGAAACGGAAATTCAATTGGTTTTTTTCAAAATTGATTCAGTTTTTTTTGTATATTCAAAATGCAAATGAATGGAATCGGAAGAGTTATTTCACACTGACAAATGTGGGTGGGCAAATAAGATAAAAAAAAATAGTAATATATATTTGCATGTAGAATATATAGCAAGATAAAGATGGGAAGGAGTACGAGAGAGAGTATTGATTTGTGTATGAGATAAAAAAAAAGAAAGGAAAAATTCGTAAGGTATGTGAATTCAATACGATGAAGTTTACATATTCATATGTGTATATGAAATGAGAAGAGAAATAGAAATAGAAAATATATGAAGGCGAAGGAGGTTTTTTTTCTTTCTCTTCTTCGTTTCGGGGGTAAAATCTTTTATGATTCATGAGATATTCTGAATGCTCAGTCACAAGTCAGAAGGCAATGTAATAATGCAGACACACACGGACAAGTTTACCACATAGACATACAAACACACAGAGACTGGTACTCATAGCACATGGGAATATGAAATAGTAAATAATATTATGTTTTGTATTATTATTATTAACTTTTTGTTCTGGTTGATCGCCTTCCCACTTCCCTTATAGTCCTTATTTCTTGTTCTGAGGAAGAGTTCGGAAGTACAGAATACCGAGAACAAAATATAAAATACATAAAATACGAGAGAGATGAGACGACAACCATGGAAATCTCTCTCTCACTCTCTCTCTCTCTCTTCTGCATAAATAAAAAGATGGCACAGATTTTGTTTATCTATATATATTTTCTTGTACTTTTTTTTGCCTCCCAACTTTTCCTTTTTATTACCCTTTTTCCGTGTTGTTTTCATTCTTTGTTTTCTTTTTTGTCTTTTTTCGTATAGTTTTTTTTCTTGTGGAGTTTGAGAAAATCCCATTTTTATACTTTTTATGCTTGTTCTTCCTTTCACGAGCTACACGTCTTTTTTATATCCAATAGATATTATCTGCTGCATCTGGATCTTCTCTACATTTATGAGAGAGAGCTGAACTATCTTACATAAATAAAGATGATTCAAGTGTGTACTCAAAATATTGAAACATTGAACATTGAAATCGGGAGGAAATGTCAATGTACAAAGTTTCATGGAGTTGGTAAAAATATACGAGAGAGAGAGAGAGAGGCTTGAGTTTTTTCACAGATATGAAACTGATAGTTTATGGATTATATATATATTTTTTTTTCTTTATTTTGGATTTATTCTACAAAGTCTCATATTTCATTGTTGAATCTGTACACTGACGACGATGAACATTATCCGACGTGTATATACAGACAAGGGAAAGGAAAAGTTTGAAACGTAGCAAGTGAAGTCCAAAGTTGATAGAGTTGACACAGTTGAAAATCCATAACTATATATACGAGACGCAAAAAAACCGGAATAATGAATTTTTCCCAGCCCATCACAATCCCAACACAATCTTTAATTTATGTTGTGTATGTTTATGTAGTACATATATTTTTTTTTACTTGTAAACTCATTTCTTTCTCTCTAGGTAGCGATATGATATTCTAAAAGTATCTGTATATGATTTCCGAGCTCAAGATGACATGGAAATTCCTCATCCTCATACTTTGAAAAAAATCATAGTGTATCAAAAATGTCTATATTTTATTTATCTCTTTCTGCTCAGGGAAAGCCTGTACAAAAGTAAAATTGAGTACATGACATGTACATTTTTTCCCTGATGAACTTTTGATTTGAATTCGTATTCGACTTTTTTTTTGGAATGTCAAATCTCTCTGTGATTCTGGCTAAGCATATTGACGGTGCAGAGTTGATTGTTGATAGCTTCGATGGAGAGAGAGGGAAAGCTATGAATAAAAATGTTGAATGATGTTGACTGATAAGTCAAGGAAATGGGGAAATATCCACGAAATTGGATATTGCCAGACGGAAACCAGACAAGACTTTTTTTTTTTATTATAAACTGAGGAAATTTTGCTGATTCTTCATCCTTTTCTAGGCCATACTTTTCTAGTTCTAGCTCAAATATACTCGCTACTTTATTTTTTCTTATTATTACTTGTTTGCCATCATCATCATCCTACATACCGAAGTACATATCGAATATCCATCTGTATATACTTCTCATTTACGCACAGCAGACAGTTTTGAAAATCACGAGTGTACAACTTTTTAATTAGTTTGAGTACAAGAAATTTTGTAAATGATCTCTTTTTTATCCAAAAATGAAATCAAGACTTGCTGTCAGAAGACTTTTTTTTGAGCTACATTTGCGTTTTCAATGGAAATTTGAGATGTTCAACTCGAACTGATTGGGAATTTTTTTTTTCTACAATGTTAACAAAGTTGTTCAAGGCAAATTTAATTATTGAAAGGAAATAATTGTGTGTAGGAGTTTCAGGAATCCATTTCATGACGTCAGCATAGTCTCTTCTATTCGTATAATATACTGAGGAATACCTACATGTAAAAATGAGAACAGCCTGGAGCATAACAGGATGACTTGGATCAAATGGGACTTTTATATATATGTTTTCCTTTTTAAAATGTCCAGTATATTTGTGCTGTCCCCAGCCTTAAATTCCAGCGGAACGAGAGAATACTGAGCTTTTGCCACTCAGTTTCTCAGAAACGATATACAGATAAAAAAAAAAGTCCACTGACAATCTTAAATCTTACGCTCTACTGTGAACTCTCGTTGAAACGTGAAGTTGAAACGTTGAACCGTGAACATGTTCACAGATTTTTATACTGCCCAAAGTCTCATAAAAAAAGGAGACAAAGGAGAGAGAGAGAGAGAGAGAGAGAGAGAGAGAGAGAGAGAGAGAGAGAATTTCGAGAGAGAATTTCCATCACATTGAAATGTACAAATTGGAAAAGTCTAAACTTATTCATACATCACAAATCGTAACTGGAAATCAAAGGAAGAAAACTGTGAGATGAGAGACGGTTCAAAAATCTTGACGGTAATATCTCTCAGTATAATAAGCGTTTCTCGGAAAACATTATTATAATAATAATAATAAGAGCACAGTAATAAAAATTAAAGTACCTACTCCGTCATTCATTCCACTCTTTATAGTTTATTTATAACTATTTTTTACAGCCGTTTACCTGTTGATACTCTTTGGGTACGTATTTGATATGGTCCAAAAGTCCAAGGGGGGAAACCATAATAAAAACTAATGAAGTGATATAGAGATATCAAGACATAAAATAGTAGGCATAAATTTAAGGATTTCCGTGATGTCGTCTTCTTTAAAGATGTAATAAAGACTTTATTTACTTTATTATTATAAAGTATTTGGACATGACAATATCCGCCGGACGAACTCCTGCCGGGATATTCACTGGTAATTTCACATGTCTCTCGCCCTCGCCTGGGCTACGCTTCCCTCAGCCCTCAATTTGATGAATACATAATACATACATACTTATAGAACATTATTTATATCGGCATTGCCTAGGTGAACTTTCTCTGGTGATGCTTTCACCAAGTCAGCTCGAAAGAATTTAGAATTCCTTATAGAATAATTGCTCTTCTACCTGCAGAGTTGAAAAAAAGGGAAACGAGACTTTTCAATCCAATGAACTGAGAATAAAACCATGCAAGTAGAAACAACTTGATCATTGGCCGTTGGTTGTTCGACCCAACTTTATTACAAAGGGGGATGATAATAATAAATACGTACATATCGAATCATGGAATTAACTTTAGGTATAAACAATATAATATTATGTTGAGTATTGTGAACGATAACATGAAAAAAAAGGAAAATCAACATGTGACTGTTGCAAAACAATCACAACAGTTTTTTAAAAAAGTTTTAGCTTTTGCTTTTAACTTATGTATATAATCTTTATAAGTTTTGGTGCGTTTCCGTTTCATGTAGGTATTTTAGAGTTTTGAGACCCACGTGAACGATTTCATTAATTATATTTACTAAATATTATTTAGTAGTATTTTATAAATATCCGAAATTCGAATGCGTCTCTACAAAACTCGTCCCTGGATAAATCACAATTTAATATAAATTACTGTTACATGTACAACAGTAGTAAAATGATTATTATAATAATCATAGCTTACATGCTATACCTATAATGTACTTAAAATATTTAAGTATATTCAGAATGTATCGTTTTTTATACTGTAATGTGTAGTTTAGCAATAATCATTAAAATATTTATATGTATATTATATAATAATATAGGTAATTGTGTGTATACTTACGGATTGTAGGTAAATCTTATTCAGTTTCATAAAAAATGCATAGTTTGTCAAAGTCAAGAATTGAAGGAGCAATTTTGTACCCACAACATGGTACAAAAATGGTGATGACAAAATAGCTGTCAATTGATTCATTATAATCCATATGGATTGATTCCTTGCCCGGATGGCTTGAAGTCAATATCTTGTTCTGCACAAAAATCTTGTGTTAGTGGTAGGCAATTAAGTAGCTTACAAAATTCACAGTCTCCAAACCCGGCGTAGAAAACCAAGAGAAGTGTGATGAGGACTGTAAAGTAAATGCCCAAGCAGACCACGACTTCGAGCCATTTTCTAAATAAGAATAAAAACGAAAAACCAATTTTATGAGAAATTCTACATGTTCGACTTATTTTAAAATTTTATGCATGTTGAACGTTGCTTTACCTGTAGGAAGAGTACTTCCCGAAAGCAATGTAAGGCATGAGAGCATGGGATAGACAGAATCCAACTAAAAACCCCGCAATGTGAGCAAAATTATCCACCCATGGAAGAAATCCCAGGATGAAAAATACACATGTCACTAACAACATTTTCCCTAACGCTTGCCATGGTCGTCGCAGCATTCCCCACATGTGGAGTAACTCCACGAGAAGGCAAGCAATTAAACCATACTGACCACCTCCAGGCCCAACCTATAATTAGTAATGAAATACCCATAAATGTACTGAAAATATAAAATTATTAAATAATAATTCATAAACATACCAATACTGTTCAATATAAAAAAAATCTTAAAAATCACCTCCGCCCGATGAGGTTCAAGAAGAACTGATGCCAAATTCCCAGCAATTCCTGCTCCGAAATAAATGACAGAAATCCGAAGAGGACCAGCAAGTTTTTCTAGATCCCTCATGATAAACCAATGGAACAACAGAGTAAAAAAGAAATGTCCCAGTCCCGCATGAAGGAATAAAGATGAGATTAAACGGTAAAATTGGTCTGGGTGTTCGTAGCCTAAAAATGGAAACATTCCGCAAACATCCTAAGAAAGAGAGAAATATGTATTTGATTAGTTCAAACAAAAGTTTTATAAAACATTTTGCTATTATTTATGTACGAATAAAATTAATAAATTAGGTCATTGTCAACTTACTTGAATACAAGACACTTGAGAACACAAGGAAGCTTCTTCGTGAAAATAACCATTGACAAAACGACAATATTCTCTCGTTGTTATCAAGCATTTTGCATGGATCCCAATGCAGCAGGGATGACCAATCACTTCACAAACCTTTAAAACACATGGACAAAGTTATTGATTTAAAATTTAAAATATAACAATCATTATTAGTAATAATTTATTACTAAATGATAATAATATATTATTATTCCGATTCGTAATTATAATCGTATTTATATAAGTACGATTAACTTACCATGTGTTCTGCAGTCTTGTCCTTTGTAGACATTCCACTAAGTCCGCGATTCTTTCTGCAAATTGGCCATTTGGTTATGTCATCAGGCCATTCATATGGAGCAACGGAGGCTGGTGCTTCGCAAAATCTAATTAAATTAAATTAAATTATTCATTGATTAGATTAGAATTACTTACATACTAAAATTTCATAAATAAAAGGATGAGCACTAGAAAATATCTGCATACTTTGGATCCAGCCCGCACACAGATCCAGAAATTCGTCCACCTCCGTCACCAGTCCATTTTTTCCATGTCGAAAGAAGACCCTGGAGAATCAATAACGTTACCAATAATTTAATTGCAGTTATAATTGAGGAAAATGATATAGTAAGCTTTGCTACTCAAACTTTTGTGCATTATGTAAACCATCGTGCTATTGTTAATTTTTTAATTTATAATAGACACAACAACAAACCAACACACACCATTAAAATACCAAACAAAATAAAGTGTTGATTTTAAAACTCAATCTATTTAAAAAACGTAAATCTAACAACATTCGTGATCAAGGCAAACACCACACTCTTTAAGAAAGAGTAATTAAGACGACTTACAGTGCGGCTTACTCCTTTGATCTGCATGTAATATTATAGATCCCAATAGAATTTATTAATTTAAATATTTAATATTTAATAGCCTCATACCCATTACGCTTTACTTTAGCTTTGCTGACAGTAAAAAGAGTAATAAATGCACTTTTACGGTAGTTTTTAAAAATTAAATATCCCCAGATAAATAAAATTTTAATGATGTTATTCTATTAAAAATGTGAGAAGTCTTACGGAGCATTCATTTCTAGACGATTGAACACAACCAGAATTGTCATTCCGAATACAACATGCAGTTTGCCGTTCTTGATCTCTAGTTTCCACAATCCTTCTATGTATTGCATCATCACGTCGCATACAAGGAGCGAATTTGGCTCCTAAATGAATCAAGTCCGCCTAAAGATTAATAAAACAAAATGAAATATTAATTTTATGAGTCATGATATGGTAGCTAAGCTAACATTGAATTACAGTTATGCAATAGGTATTAGTGTGTAAATTGTTGTATTAATTACAGCGGAAGGTCCAATCCAAAAATTAGCTGGTTGAATAATTTCCATTTGTTGTAAAGATAAAGAAGTGACTAAAACTAACGAAGATTTTCGATGAAGATCTAAGCCGACCGGAGCAATTCCGTAGCTAATCATTGTGGTAATAAGAATGATGAACTGGACAATCGTGATCCAGTAAGTGAAGTAAGGGCGGAAATCCTCATATTCATCAATCAAAGCAAGTTTTGTAATGGTACTTGTTGGTTGACGAAGCCCTTGTCGATATTGTTGCCGTACAGAATTATCTAATACTCTATTTAAAAATTGTGTAGAAATACGATTTGCGGATTGATATCCACCACCATCAACCGCGGAATATGGACGATTTGCAACTCTCCAATGCAAACCTCGTCTATTCAAAAAGCAAAAACAAAAAAATAACCTATCACATTTTCAAAATGTTACATGTAATTGTATTCGCACTTCCAAATTGTGAAACCTATACAATATCTGTAAAAATAAAACAAATACCCTGGTGGTTGAAGATGATGTGTAGAATTTCTGTGATTATCATCGAGATCATCAAAAAACAATTCGTGCGATGATATCGTCACACTAGGTGGAATCTCTGAAAGCGTATTGGGACTAATGGAACGACTTTTCGTTCGATCACGAGACATTTGACTGTCTAAAGGAACCCGCCCTGGACTTGTTGAGCCGGGTATAGAACCAGGATTTGTGTCCGAACCACAACCAGCTCCAGCTGCCACTCGTTGTCCAGTACGTCCAAAACGAAGTGACTGTATAGCAATAAATATTATTACATTATTATACCAAATAATTCAATTAAACTTTCATGTATATTCCATGTCGAGATACAATAAAATTAAATATCATTGTTTGTTAAAAGAGTGAAAACAATTACATACCCAAAAAAGCCACCGAATGAGATTCCAATAAACGATCATCACATTGTCTTTCTTTCTAGTTCGTCGATTTGTTCCTCTGGCCGTTGTTACGACTGGACGATGGTCCATCCCAGGAACTCTCCCATCCGGTTGATCTTCACCAGGTGTGGGCACAACCTATAAATATCCAGATAATCATGGTAATAATGACATTATTTTTAGCTTTATGTAAAAAGTTATGGTTTACAAAAGGGGATTTTATAACTATACATACATACAAAATGAATCTGTGTAATAAATTAGTATTATTATTATTGTTATAATATATGATAGTAAAACGTACGCGATAAGGGCTGGGTGGTGGCATGGAGTCTACATTTCTCTCTGAATAGCGTCTGGATGCAAATCTCTTTCTCCTGCTCAACCATTCTTCTTTCAAGTCTTCTCCTCCTCCCAATCCGAAAAATGTTTTGGTCTCCTCTCGAACATACTTCCGAAAATCTCTCCATTTGGACGTCTTCCTCAGGTATGGACTACTAGGATAATTATTGGAATCATTTGATTTTGAGCCACCCTGATTATTTCTATTACTCCCTACTGGATGTTCAGAACTATTTCCTCCTCCTCCCTCATTTCCACTATTCCCACCGGAATTTCTCTTATTGTGAGTTGAATGTACATTTAAAAATATCCCCTCATTTGAATCTCTCTCCGTTTTACGACTAATACCGTCGTTATCGTTATCTCCATCATTTTCACTCGTAAGTCTCACAAAAGTCGCTTCGACTCTACTTGGCACAGAGGAATGTTGTACATTTGGTAAGTCTTGGTCGTCGTCTTTCAAACTAATTCTCCGAATTAGTTTCACATTCTCAACCTCATCTCTCTCCGGCACTACTTTATTTTTATTACTCATTTTCCAACTATACCTAATGTGTTCATAATACCTATAATTATTTCATTTTCCCTAATCTAATAATAACTAACTAACTACGCAAAACAATCTATAACTTTAGTAAAATCTATCTAACAATTAAAACTAAAACTAAAATCGAAATCGAATATTAATCTCGGAACTTCAATTCCACAACGATTTTCAAACGGACACTTTTGCGTCCATAGTCTATAGTCTTGACTTTTCTCAAGGATGCCTCAACGCGCTTTTTTTCTTTCCTCCTACAAACTATTTTTGGTTATGTAATTACTTGTAATTATTACTTACTTGTAATTATTAATAAATTGACCATTATTATTTATTATTATTATTATTATTATTATTATTATTATTATTATTTATTATTAGTTTAAATTTTGTGGGTCTTACCATGGATTCGTTGTAAAATCGTTTGGTCGGACGACACAGGAAGGAAGCAGATCTGGAATTCCACCAGCTAACGGTGGAGGTGGAGAATAACTTATTCCGAGTGGACTTGTCATAATGGCCCCGATTGAGATTCGTCGCCCATTATCAGTGGTTCCAGTACTACTCGTATTAATATTATTAAAGGACCATTGTTCTGGAAGTTGGGACGTCATCACAGCTTTGTCTGACATTTGAACAGGGATTTTGGGTGGTACGTCAATTATCGGGGGTTGATATTTCGGTTTGGCTCCTGGAATACTCGACAATGGCTCATTTCCCAATTCTACATGGGTTTTCGATAATGCCTGCTGTCCTTGTCCTTGCTGATGTGGGTGTTGTTGTTGCTGTTGGCTCGGTACATCTGCTGTGAATTTGATTCTGTAGAGCATAAATATCAAAATTTAAATTTTGGAAATTTTTGTAATCAAATATCAATAATGTAAATGTAAAATGTAATGTAATGTAAAGTTAAGTATAGATAGATTGTAAGTTTTACTTGAATCGATCTAATCTGGGTTGAGTATTCCCTGAATTTAGGCCCGAGCCTCCAGATGCTTCTGACATGATGCCACTGGCAGCTCCTGGACTTCCGGTATTACTATTGTCCAGACGAATAAGGGAGATGGACCGGTCAATGAAATGCTGTTGTTGTTGTTGTTGTTGTTGTTGTTGTTGCTGCTGCTGCTGCTGCTGTTGCAGATGATGATGATGAAGTTGTTGTTGTTGTTGGGGTGAATTTGACCTTTGTAAAGAAACGGATTGATTTGAGCCCAACAGTACAGCGGAAGAAGAATAAATTCGGGGTTCATCAAGTCTGAGTAAAGATCCTTGACTGGAGCTGGAAATTTGTCCAGGGCCTGCTGATGATGGAATACTACTTTGTCCAATAGCACCGTAAATAGTTGTTCGGCCACTTAATGGGTTTGAAGATGAACTATAATTATAGCTCTGGGACATGGATGATGGACTTTGATAGATTTTATTTTGACCCGACTCCGGATGGAAACTAGCACTAAGACTCCGATGACTCCCCCTCTCTCTCTCCCCATCTCCAATTCCAATCCCAATTCCACCTCCAGAATGTCTACCCGAGTGACGTGTCGTCATAGTGGATGTGTAGTAAATATCATAAGGTGACTCTGTACTATAGTAATTAGTGTACGGATTCCCTCGTCGATCGTAACACGCTCGATTGAGTGTGGCACACGCTGGGACGTCTCTATATACAATATTATATATGCAATCACAAATTATTAGATGCACTTATTTGATTTATATTACAATATTATATATGCAATCACAAATTATTAGATGCACTTATTTGATTTATATTACAATATTATATATGCAATCACAAATTATTAGATGCACTTATTTGATTTATATTACAATATTATATTATCATTATTATTATTGTGAATTATGAATTATTTTACCTGTATTGCAAAGGCGGATGAGGGATCGTATGAAAATGAGAAGGCGAGGAGGAAGATGATGAATGTAGTGGAACTGGAGGAGGGGGAGGATGATAAAATTGATGAGAAGTTGATAAATGTCCACAGCAAGCAGGTACATACTGTTGTAGTTGTTGTTGTTGTTGCTGACTAGTTGTGCCATACTGTGACTGGGACTGTGGATTATTCGGATTATTATGATTGTACGAGCGACTACTAGCGTTACTAGTTGATAAATTATATGGTGGTGGTTGTTGTTGTGGTTCTCCATGTCCCAAAATCTCTCTCTCTCTCCCGGAACCGGAAGGCGATGACTGATGATGTTGTTGTTGTTGTTGCTGATGACTAATACTCCGACTTGGAGAATATTCTCGGTAGCGATTGTAACGACCATTGTTAGAAGTACGTGGTTGTGTATAGAAACTTCCGTACTCTTCTTCGTCAGATCCTTTCATTGTTCCTCGACTTGACCAACCTCAATTTCTAAAATCACTACACGTGATTTTCTTCTTTAGGTAAAACAATTGATTTTGTACAGTATATAATTTTTCCCATTTCTTCTTCTTCTTCTTTCTTTATCGCCGAGTTTGCAATAACTGGAGATGTGAATTGAATTTTTTAATTAAATGTGAGCTTTTTTGTATGTGTATTTTGTATTTCTTCATTCTCTACATTTATATATAATATATATTCGTGGTAGACTTCAGAGTTAAAATTCTCAAAATGGAATCCTTTATATATATGAAATTGGCAATTAACGCTAAATAAAATAATAATTATCGTTGTAATTTGTACGTTGTGGGAAAAATAATATTTGCATGTACAGATGTATATATATATATTTCCTCAGTCGATGATTGTTTTTGAATTAAATTAGCGAGATAACGAGAAAAAAAAAGTGTGAGATTCGCTTTATATAATTCGTTCACACACGGGAAATGATACAATTAAAACAAATATTATAAACGCTTAATTGTTACTCATACTAATTAACTAACTGTGTGGATTTTGCGTAATACAACACAACAACTTGAATAAACAACGGGAAATTTTGTGTCTATATAGTGTGCGCGAGTAACAAAACTAACGAGAAATTACGACTGATTGTTTTTGTTTGACTCTATAGACTCGAAATAATTTCTGTTATTGTTGTGTCGTGATTCGTGATTCGTGATTCGTGATTGCAAAAAGCTATATATTAATATATATTTTGGATGACGTTATTTTCTTCGGAGGATGAAATAAAAAAAACCGCAAAACCGAAGCGAGTCGTCCTCACGTTCACTTTAATGGCTAATAAATATGGTCAATGTGAACACACTTTAAATGCTTTGGAATTTATAGAAATACCTATATATATATATATATAAATTTTTTGGTGGTGGTGGTGAAAGAATTGAAGAGAGAGAGAGAGAATTCGAGTTGAGGGTGTCAAACCCAGGCTTGAATAGGGAATTCTCGTCGTCAACCGAGTTTCAGAGCTCTCTCTTTCTCTATACTATACAGATATATATACATGTATTATCCAGGTTTTCTGTTTCTCTGTGTCTGTATGTGTGAACCGCAATACATATGGAAGATGCAGTTTTACACACATGCTACCCGCATACACATATACACTCGACTCATAGCCCTTCTGCTTGTACATATAAATTTACTTTCATACATCCATCTAACTCTAACATGCTCGAACTTCTGAGCACTTTCCTTTCCCTTTTATATAGGTATACATATTTGTACACCCACAGCCCGGGCTTTATACAAGGGAAGAATACGTACAACGATGAGCATATACGAGCTTTCATGTGGTTCTTCCTATCCCGAGTCTATTGATTTTTCTCAACCCAACGAAAGTAGACTACACACAGTATGAACGAGAGCGAGAGAGAGAAAGAGAAAGAGAGAGAGAGAAAGATCTGAACGAAATACTGAAGAATAAAGGGAGAAAAAGTATTTTTTTTTCTCTCGGGTTTTTGCGCGTTTCAAATTTCAATGCTATATAGCGCTCACTTTGGTGTGTGGTTCCTCTTTTTAAATTTACACGTGCGATGAACAAAAATACTGATGATGATTGGTTCAACTTTTTACAGTACTTTTTCCGTTGGTACAATTTTTACATCATTTTTTTGGGTAAGTCTTCTTCCTGTGTATCCCATTTTTTATGATTCATGCGAGAAAATACTGACAAAACTTGAGACCTTCTTGTTTTCATGTTGTTGTTGATGTTGATGTTTGTCACAGAAAAAATCCTTATAAATGAATAATAAGGATTTGGAATTTAAATAAATTGTAAACGACTAAACTTTCTCCTGATCCTCATCAATCCCGAGAGTATATAGATTTGTTATTCGTAGTTGTATAGGTTTTCGAAACCGTACAAGCAATATATTGTATATGCGCTCTTGAAGTTTTTTGTGTTCATTTAAAATGTAAATGACATGGCACACGTTTGAATTCCCTTCAGTACTCAAATTCAACTTGAACATTTGACAATGGGAAAAAATGTAAAACTTATTGTTATTCGTGATAAACATAATTAAAAAAATAATGGGAAAATGTGATTTGAATAAAGTTTGTTGGGGCACTAGACAAAAAGTAGTTTGCACTTGGGTATTTTGCATTTGCATTTGCATTTTCCTGCTGATATTATCAGTATATTGACAAAAAAAACAATTTGGAATTAAAATTTAAATAGCTGAAAGATGTTTATCATTATCAAGTTGACATGGAATCGATGGATAACTCTATATATTCTTATATAATTTGGGATTTGAATTTGTATCCTCAATGGAAAGGGAAACTCTTGTCGTGTGGAAGTGAAAGTAAATACAGATTTACTAGATAGGAACGAATTTTGTTACATTTCAAAACGAAAAAACCTTGTGGTGTGTGTATGGTGAAATCATACTTGAAAAAGAAATCTATCTACGTTCGCATTTTGTATTTGGACATATGGCAGGCAGGGGCGGTACGCCCCCGCCCCTAAATTTTTATCCCTGAGATTTCCAAAAGTTTAGGCGCCCCCGCAAGTTTTTTGTGTTTTTATATAGTGTAAGACGTG
>JAIUND010000720.1:0-55650 GCA_034699125.1 Gisinianus flammeolus
TCACTGATAACGCCAATTATCGCGATTATCGACATTATCATTATCACTGATAACGCCAATTATCGCGATTATCGACATTATCATTATCACTGATAACGCCAATTATCGCGATTATCGACAACGATAAGTTATCGACTTGGAGTCACTAATATTTATGCATGAAATGCAATTTTTTTTAAGTAGTTGGGTAGGATTTTTTAATTTAATTTGACTATATTGAAAGTCAAAGAAATCAATTATACACATAAATTTCTTTCGTGAATTTAGCTGGCTAAATTCAGTAAAACAACAGTATGATATTTATTGGAATGTTTGCAAAGTTCAAACTGTCATTTTAATGTTAATACCACATATTCAATCAAGAATCCAGTATGTAAAAAATATATGGTTTTCTTATCAGGGCTAAAATTGATGATTCCACAGGGCTAAAATACTAAATGAGAATACTTATATAGTTGAAGGGACTTTGTTTTAATTTCTTGGACTTGCTTTCAACCACATTCCTTTTTCTGGTTTCAACGATCCGGATGCAGCAAATTTGATGGGGATGTCCGTTTTATCGCTGGCTTCAAATTTGAAATTGATGATGAGATGCGCAATCACAGTTTTACATTCAATGAGTGCAAATCTAGATGAATCAAACGATTATTCACAGAATATTTAAATCAGATTGTTTTCATTAAAAAATAATGGGGGATAGTCATATAATATTTCCAAATATTTGTACTCACCGATTTGCAATACAGTTTCTCGGACCAGCTCCGAACGGTTGGTACGCGCAAACGTGCCGTTTGGCAACTTCTTCCTTGGTGAATCGCATTGGGTCAAATTTCTCTGGCACTGGCCAAATTTCAGGATCGTGGTGAACTGGATATACTGGAATGGCAACTAAACTATCCTTAGGAAGAATGTAATCAGTTCCAGGTATTTTATATGGTCGAGTTGATCTCCGTTCATTTCTTATTCCGGGTGGGAATTTACGGAGTGACTCTATTTATGCAAAATACAAAATACAAAGTACACATACATAATTGAATTATCATTTTTGTATGTACACATTCAAATTTGAAGAGTGGAGTATACATTTTTGGTTAAATGTAATGCACAAATACCTGATAAAACCATGTCTAAATACTCCAAGCTATTAATCTGATCATAGTCAAACTCTCCAGCATTATTTTCAAGGGACTCTTGAAGTTCAGTGAAAAGCTTCTCCTGGACATCAGGGTTTAAAGCAAGTTCATACATGGCAAAAATTAATGCCGATTCCACTGTAGAGAGATATAGAGAATAAGTATTTACATGACATTTTCAACATACTTGGAAAATAAAATGCATCATAAGGGTTTCGTTTTTTTGCTTCATTCAAATGTTTTCACGTATATATGCTTTACTCGCCTGTATCGAATCCACCAATTATGAAGAGAAGACACTGAGCAATGATCAGATCATCAGTGAAATCTACCTTTCCTTTTTGAGCAACGTCATCTTTCAATTTGGCGTTCTTCTCATGAGAATCTAATGCACTTTCTTCTTCTTCTTTCAACTTTCCAGTCCGAGCCTCGAGCATGATTTGTAGAAAATCTTCTCTTTTCTCTCCAGTTTTCATTCGATGATTCAAAGTTTCCACAATCACACGACTCAAAAATTTATCAGCCTCGGAGTCAGTCAATTTAATTTTGAGGAGCTCTGCAAATTTTGGACCGACTAACATGAGTACAATAAATTTCAGAAGGTTTTTCCCAACAAATTGATTTTGAATCTTTCGGCCCATTTTCGCGAATGTTGAGTCAGGATCCGCAAAAAGATCCGTTTGAAGACCAAAAGCAGCAACAGCAATGACATCCATCGTTACCTTTGAAAATAAAGTCCAAAGAATCAGTCCATCTGGATATTTTAGATATTGAAACTAATCTTAAGGCAAAATATGCTCATCAATTTGTAGGCATAAATAAAATACATACCTGTTGTAAGAACGGTCGTATTTCTATATCTGTTGAGGTTGAATTTTGTTTCTTCAGATCAGCTGTCAATGCTTTCACAAGTTTCTTGGAACTTGCATCAAAAATGGAGAACATTCGACGAATTTTCCCCGTTGAAAATGTAGGACTAAAAAAATCCAATTATCAAACGTTAAATGGCCACAAAGAAATTGCAAATATTTTTACTGTAAGAAAAATTTAGCGATTTCTTGGTGGCCAAGTTTTCTTTGCCTCATTTTGGATCGTAGATTTTTCCATGCATCTCCATTCTGATTGATCAGCGTGAAATGCATGTGAGGATCATGTTTTTCTGTCAAATCAACAAAGGTTTAATAGTTTTGAGGGAAAAAACTCAAGTTCATTTCTTCGCATACACATTAGTCTCAAATAATTACATGTAACATTTAGTTCAATTTGATGTTTAATAGCGTTCCGTATATCGTATATACCCAGATCAAAGCCACGGCGATTGACAAAATGGTCAAAGTCCTTTATATATACATTCTTCATTAAATCCAAGTCCGTTATGAAAAGCATTGGATTCCCAAGCTATAGACAAATATTAAATACAATACAAAACATTCTACTAAAATTGAGTTCACATTTTAAATCAGTATAAGTATATCGTCTGTTAAGTTCACAAACGAACGCATAGCGATTTTCCTTAATTTGCGGAAATGCGACAACGGCGTCCGTCTTTGTGGGTAAAATTCTGAAAAAATTCAGGGTGACAGAAAAGGTCATGGCAGACAATAATGTCTCAGGACCCAACGCTCCATCTTAAGCCGTTTGACCTTAGAAGCAGGTCAACGAAATTAAGGAAAATAATTATAGTTCGTTTGTGGACTTAACAGACGATATTTAAATGGCTGGAAAAGGGCACAGATATAATAATAAATCCAGAAGAAAAAAATACCTCCATAAACCCTCCAAATTTGTGTTTCTTGAGTTGCTCATAAATGCTCATTTCCTGCTTCACGAAATTGAAGTCCTTTTTTATAATTCGTATCAAAAAATTCCCTGTATTTGCCACCGGAATTCCTTGTTTGGGCCAAAAATTTGCTTTGCGTTGATTCACACCGTGAATTAACCATGCTATCAATCCTAAAGTCCCTACCACTAGGGCTAATGCGATGAGCATTGTGCGTTTCCTTCCAGGAATTTCTTGGGGGAAATGTTCAATGTATATACACACAGGAAAATATTCGCAAACTCGTCAATGGAACTGTTTTGTTTTTAGCTTTCAGATTTTTCTACACAGAGCGTCGAACTCGAACTCGAATTGAGACTGAGGGATAGTGTGAAATGAAATTGAATTTCTATGCACCATATACAAACGAGAGTCCATTGAAAATTGTATACCTAATTTCATACACACTGGACAGTTTTTTCTCCGCTCTTTTATTATGTTCAATTTCAACCTTGTATAGTTGTGAGAGGATTCATATCGTCATAACCAATTATGGTTATGGGTATTTGTGTCTCCCTACATAACTTTGACTATACATTATACAAGTACAAGTACAAGATGAGAATTGCTACTTCAAATAACGTTCGACGACGCGACGTGTACAATGCAATTCGAAGTGTAAAGGGAGCGACATGAGAACATTATAAAAAAAAAGAATTCTACTGTTGAGTGTGGGCATGATGTGGTCACAGACAGCATATCTCACATCAGTTGCGCATATATGTATAGGTACTTAAGTACTTAAGTCGGTATGTGTTTTTCATAATCGTTTGTTCCCGAACTTTTTTCAAGCTTGAAGATGTGATTGTGCATAATATTTGTCGAGACTGTAAAATAATTTGACTACAATTACAGTCTGTAATGAATATTTTGATGTAAATAAATAATAAATATAATCTCATATTTAGATTTGTTGTTGGAAAAAGTGGTTGGGGAAACTCTTTACAGAATCTCTCTCATTGATGCAACCTGTACATATACTTACCTACATGTTTACATTTTACATGAATTACAAAGTTGTAAAATTTGGTATACAACAAGTACGCCAAATGATGCTTATTAAAATTAAATGGGATGATGACGTATACATGAAGTAAATATTTTGATGGACAAAACATATGAGTTCATTCAATACAGAAAACAGCAACAAAAATTTTCAAGGTTAGTGATGGCCAATTTTCAAGGTTGTTCAAAGAGGCAGGCAAAAACGTTTTCATGCAGCACACACACAGTATATGGAATTTACATTGACGCTCTCTCGTCGTCAATTGGAGTTGCAGAAAATATGTTATATACATACACATTACACACACACACCTATACATAAGTTGAGATAAGGATAGACGAGCAGAGGTAATGGGAATGGGAATGGGTACAGAATCTGTACTACAGATATGAAACAAGACAGTCATAATTTTAGTGACAAAATGAATATACAGATAACAACAAAAATGGAAAAATTATACTCAAATCCATCCTATTGTTTTTTCCTTATAAGTAGATATAAGTACCATTCACAATGGACCACATATACAGTACTTAATACAATACATCATCATTTTCCAATCATTTCATCCCCTTGAACTTTCCAGATAAACTTTGTTTTGAAAATTGATGGAAGGGAACAATGAGAACAGGAGTTATTTGACACCTGAAAAACGATCGTCTATAATCTGCACCGAAATACAGATACAAACAAAAACAATTAACATGCTCTCAATTATATATTCAATAAAATTGTATGAGCACCTCATACAGATATATATACGTACGCTTCAGTGAAGATCAAAACAAAACAAAGACTCATTGTGAAATGCAATAGCCTCTGTTTATACGTATGTGTTTCCAAATTTTTTAATGTGTATAAATATACTTATGTACATCTATAGAAGGAGTTTTTAGTAAAAGGGGAAATACAAGAAACGATCAATGACAACCGGATGGATGGCTCTTTATCTCGAATAAGATTATGACACGGAGAAGGATATATAGAGAATATTATCATAATCATATTACTTTTTTTGGACTCCTCTTTTGTGTGTATATAGTCAAGATTGTGTATGGTTGTGGTCATTTGATGATTCACTCGGCAAGAACTGCCGATATATGCTATATTATAGGTGTGTGTAGGATGAGCATGTTTTTTCCTCCACTTTTCCTTGATAAAGTCGCCAGAGTGTGAGACGTTCTGTGTTAAGTTAAAAACGCTCAAAATGCTTTAAAAACGAGCTGCATATGATATGTAATTTGAGAATGTCCATCCATTATCCACATCCCTATACCTAACTAACCCACCTACGTAGCTTTTTGCAACTATAATAATATGATATCTTTTGCCATGCTTCACAATACACAATGACTTATTTGATCCTTTGTGCATCTTCTTTTTTTTTTTTACATGCGTACAATTTTTTTTTTCTCCCACTTCTTCTTTTTTTTCTTCGTTCACAGCACAGAGATTCTTGCTCAGATTAACCCCATCACAAATAAGACTGATTCATTAACAACTTTCTGAATCAATGTTTTTTACGTGTTATGCTGTGCCGTTTCGTTCGTGTTTCGTATACTGGGAAAGATTCGAGATTCAAAAGCAACAGTTTAATTGCTAGTGTTTTTTTTTAAGAATGTGTTTGAATTAATTGTTAATAATTATGACCAATTGTACATTTTTAATCTTACTGTGACTGCGGAATTCAAGTGTGGGTTTTGAACAAATTACATCTCTTGCTTTTGAGATTCAACGTCCAAGTGAACAATTTATATAAATATATATACTTTGAGTGCTATTTTTCAAAATGTTAGCCATTCCGTGTTCAAATATAAACAGTTTGTATTATTTTTATTTTTTTACGTTTTTCTTAGTTTCAAGTTCATTGGGACAAGAATTTCCAGGTACGGCGATCATCAGAAAGTTGAATGTTATTCAAAAATTCAGTTTAATGAGAGTTTGATTTTGATATGTTGCAGATGAAGTTTTAAAATATATATATATATAGTTTCTGAATTTCTTTCTTTGATATTGTAGAAGTTGGTTCTCGGTGCACAATAAGTGGTAGTAAATATTCCAAAGGAGTTTGTACACCGCTTTCACAATGTCAATCTGCAATTTCAAATTTAAAGTCTGAAGTCAATCCAACAATCTGTCAAATCAAAGTAAGAACATATAATTCATTCAATTATTTTGCTGTACAAAACTTTCATGCAAAGTCCTCTTATAAATATATTTCCTGTGGATTCTGATTTATTTTGTTTCAGAATAAAGTGGCGATCGTCTGCTGTCGAAATGAAACAAGGATAAGCATTAGAAGTAATTAAAAGATTTAGAAGTAATAAATAAAAAATATACCTATATATTTACAAAACTTATTGACGGTATTCTTAATAATTTTTCTCACAATTGAACATAGAATGCAAAGAATACCAGGAAGTACTGAAGGAAATGGAAAGTACGCCAGTGCCTTTACTACCCCCAGGTAATCCTCAAGTAATTTGTATATAATTGTTCAAGAATCGACTATTAATATAAATTTAATGTATTTATAAATGTGATAATGATTCATTTCAATTGTTTCCCAAAATTTCTTCAATAATTTATATAGAATTCCTAGCAAATGATCAGGATAAGTCAAAGCGACAAATCACGTGTACCTTGCAGTTAAATGGGCTCATTGTAGGAGGGCGAGGTATAATTTAATATTACATCAAACGACATGTAAAATTTTGCCATGATTTTTCTATACAAATAAATTTAAAATTTGTTTTTATTCATTTCTTTACAGACGCCAAAATTGATGAATTTCCTCGTGAGTACTGACTACTGTATTTTTTTTAACTCTTTCCCACTCTACATATTTGTCAAGATTGTCAATTATTGTAGAAATCGTTTGATCTATAGAAAGAGTAAGCATTACTTTTGGTATCAATTAAATGAAACTATGTTGTAATGCCCGGACTTAGATATGGCGGCCTTGGGTTTCGGTGGAAAGGATAAGATGATATGGGGTTGTGGTGGTAAGAGTGAATTACCTATAGCAGTTGAAAGAATTTTCCATACTTAATGTTGTTTTGAAACGTCTATTAGATATATTGTATTTTAAAATCTTTCAGGGAGTATAATTTCGGATGAGTTTGTCCTGACGGCTGCACATTGTATCGACACGGTGAATTTGTGAGTTATTCTTTTCTACATTTCCGTTGACACGTTACTCAGCTCGCTTCTACTAACTTGCTTAATTAATTGTATATGTAGTTTGCAATTTAGGTATCATAATGTTGGGATTCTTCTCTCGTTGTCGTTTATTGAGGAATATCATTTAGATATTTTATTCAACTGCTCAAAGTCGAACATATGTGCATATCGTCTGTTAAGTTCACAAACGAACTATAACGATTTTCCTTAATTTGTGGAAAAATGCGACTACTGCGTCCGTCTTTATGGGTAAAATTCTGAAAAAATTCAGGGTGACAGAAAAGGTCATGGCAGACAATAATGTCGAAGGACCCACAGCTCCATCTTGAGCCGTTTGACCTTTGCAGCAGGTCAACGAAATTACGGAAAATAATTATAGTTCGTTTGTGAACTTAACATACGATATATACATTTTTGCTCAAACATCAAACCAGATTGAGATTCTGAGAATATTTGAATATTTGCATATAGGTTTAGGTGTGAAATTTGTATTTTGTGAAAACCCAAGTAAACAGTATTCAAATGAGCATTCAAATGACGTTTTTTCGCCTATATTTCATGTTAGCAGAAAATTAGGATATGAAATGTGGAACGTTATCCAGTTACAAAACCGCTTTAAATTATACTCCAGTGTTAGGATTGTTAGGAATACTATAGTAAAGTATATATGGGGGTCACTTTGAACTATGCCAAGTTCAAAAACCAAATTTAACGATCATGACATGACCATACACACGGACACGCGTCTTGACGATCGTTGTATGTACACAAGGATGGACAAAGGAAAACTACTTGAATAAAAATTAATAACAAATAATTATTATCTATGATTGAATAACATTTATTGAATTTGAATATAGGTTTATTTGAAACAAAATGCAAGTACATAGAAAAAAGATGATTGATTCTGTAGGTATTCCGTCGTATTATACAGAATACAGACACTGGACATTTATAGTTACTTTTTATATACAGCGTCAGATCCTCATACACGTGACAGCTTGTCATGATAATCAGTGCTTGCATATATTTCATGGAGCCAGAGCTAGAAAAAATATGGGTAGCCATATCTTAAAGAATTATCATAAAAACATGAATAACCAGTCTCTCAAAAAGTTTCATGCAATCGAGAGTTGACTTTTCCTTCACATTTCTATGTAGTCTCAACGTTTTTTCTCGTCGTCTTTGTTAAACTTATTGACGTATTAGTATATTCATCAGAATCAGTTTTTCGTGTGAAACAATTAGATTTGTTTGAAAACTAGATTAAACGATTAACAGATTAAAAGATTTCAATATATTTATTGCATGTTCGTTCGTTTCTCGCAGAAATGTGACGCCTTGTATAATGTGTTATAATTAAGTGTAATTACGTGCATGAAATGTCTGTAGTTTCCATGTATGGTTTTCCTTCCCGTCTCCACAATAAGTAATATTCCACTTTGTAGATAGTTTTTACCAAAGCACTTGAAAGAACCTTTACATTCAATATCTTTTCACATTTCTTTTACTATATAATGATTTTACTAAATACTCCTAGCTTTGTACTCAAATTTGAGTATACGCAGGCACTAACCATCCCAACATATCTTTCCTTGCTCACCCTTTTGATTCCTCACACACTTTTCATTTGGAATTTTAATTCCTTCTCTGTGTGATTTGAGGGGTGGGCTGGCTGAACTTGAGAAATGAATGACTGTTCGATAAACAAAAACAAATTCATTAAATATTTTCATTTTTATTCAAAATACTTGACACACAAAAAAATACAAAAAAAAATGTAAGCGTTTTACAAATAAGTTCAATCTCTGTCGACTGTTCACACTGTTATATATCTATAATAGGAACTTTAAGAAAAAGACCTTTACGATCCATTCGCAGTACACACAAAATTACTAACAATAAGAATTATTTCCGTGACATGACAAAATATGTAGTTTACAAGTAAAGCTTAAAATAGAGACTAATTTATTATATAACTTAAATTAAAATCAAATCAAAGCTGTCCTAATACAAATAATTAAAAGCTCAAAACTACACCTAAATCTTAGATATAATTTTCATTCGAGTACATAGGTATTAAGTATATAATAACAGAATAATTGAGCATTTTCTATAGGTGTGCTATACACTTTGGAGAGTATTATAATTTATAGTATCATGTGTTTTCGGAAAACCGCACTTTGGTCTTAAGAAGAAATGTGAAGAAGTTGCTAATTTTACTTTCAGCTTTTTCAGTATTTTCGAAACGCTTCAAATGTAGAGTACCCATACCCATATATATGCTTAATTCGTCTGTATATCGGTGCATTTCAAAGTCTACAGTGACTATATTTTATCCTATTGCTCTTGTTTCACGTGTTTGCATTCCACAAAAATCCCTCAGTCTCATATTTACACACGAAAAGACAAAAAGCTACTTAATAATTAATTCTGGATATTTCTATAAAAGTAACTGGCGATCGCGGAAAATGGGATATAATTATAAATTATAATTTATAATGATACAGAGATTAAGACCAAAAAGTGCAGAGTTAGAAAAGAGAGAAAACTATATAGTATATATTTTTGTACGCACAGTTTCTAGGTTTCGACGGTATTGAGGAAAAGATAAAAGTGAAAGCTTCTCGCCGACGTCTATATGTACATATAGACGTATCACATTTGGTTTGTGGCTTTGATGTTTAGATAATATGATATCGTATAATTTATAATTAATTTATAATTATTCATAAAATAGAATTCCCAATCGACAATATAACGATTTAAGTTAAGAATGTGTAAAATAGAATGTATATAAATGTGTATGTGGTTGAGAGGTTTCGTTCGTTGGAAAGCCATCTATTAATTATTATAGTGTTGGAATTTGCTCGACATTTCTCACACACGGAAAATAATTTTGCATATATATTATAAAGGAAATGCAAATGAGGGCTAGTTATTTGATTTAGGAGGGGGTACATAGTATAATTTTAGGTAATGTTATGTATAATTAGTATTGTCCCAGAAATGAAATAATATTATGAAGAGTCGCCTTGTCTTCCCCGACTTCCCGGCTGCTTTTGCTGACCACCTGAACCACTGTGAACTCGTGAACAACCAAAGTATCCTTTTACTTGACCTGTAGGACATTCACTTTCCACATTATCAATATTTGTATAGAGACTTCGATCTTCAGAGAGTTGTTGTTGGGGATCCAATTTATTTGTTGTCAGTATGATATCTTGTCCATTGATTTGTCGGGCTTTCTCATGAGCTAGTTTCTCGAGAATATCCAAAAGAAGTGCATTGGTTGCTTCATCAGATTCTGATAGAAGATCATAGTCATCCATTATTTGCTCACTACGCATTATTCCTCGACCTTCCGTTCCCCCGATTCTCACGACCATTAAAACCAGTCCCACGGACATTGTCATTGTAAAGAGTCTCATCTTAGAATTCGTAACCTACAAGTAAAATCAATACTTAATTATATACACATTCCGAGAAAATTCTCAAGTTTTGAAATTTAGTCAGTTTTTTCTTGAGAAAAATATAATATGTAGGCACTTTTTCAGAGTCACGCAAGCAAATTTATGAAGTAGTTCAAGTTCATAAAAATATCGAGTAAAAACAAGGGTATTTTTGTTCAAATTCTACACGATTCTATCCGAACACACGAACACAAACAAAATTTAGCCACAGTGAAAAGGCAAATGACAATCTTACCTTTTGACTTTCTCCTTAAATGAATAGTCCTTGTATTTTTTCTTGTACAATTTCACTTTATAAAGTATCGCTATTGATTTATTTTTTTCACTCTTCATGTATTTGCCACAGAATATAACATAAGTTCTTATTATTAACTATGTTTTTGTTTTTACAACACGGTTCACCAAAAGACGTCAAAGTATTCATTCACTGAACAGAAACTGTGTGGACTGAAAACTCAAGTGCAACTAAAGTGTCTGTGTACAATCTGTGTACAGCGCTGGAATGGCAAATAAAATGTAGTTAAATTACTGTCTTGGCATTTATACATTGATTTAGGGTCGAGTTTTCCGTATAAGAAAATTTCCTTCATTCCATGCTTCTATACCTACTTGTGGTTTTTTTCCCACTTCCACACATATAATAATCATCATCTTACCACGTTGCGTATACTGACCAAACCAATGGAGAGAGAGAGGAGAGAGACTTGCCTCTCCACTTCTTTTGCCTTCTCTTAATTCTAACTTGTATACCTATAGGTACATTTTGACGTCAGGTTTTCTTCAGAAATGTGTGTGCTTACGAACTTACAACTCCGAGTATTTCCATGAGTCGTTTCCAAAAGTCTTCAACTATTATATTCAAACGTTTTTTTCTATACGTGCGACTTGGAAACATTTTTGAATAAATGCATTTGTATAAAAGGAGTGGACATGGCACTAGACACTATAATTACAGTAGGACAGAGTAAACAACAATGAGAGTATGCGTGCGATTCATTCATAAGAATATCAAAACGTGAGTGAAGGCTGTGGCATCGTTTTCCATTCTATGTTCTATAAATATATGTATACAAAGAATGTCGACTCAAACGTCATTTGCACATTCTCATGTTTTGGCCCGTTCCTGTTATATGTGTGCATGGAATTTAAATGATGAATTCGAGGAAGATCTCAAGTTGTTGAGCACAGAGGAGTCAAATAGAAAAGTTCCTTCCCATTATTACTAAGAATTTAAAATACTGTCGAATCTTCCGTGAGGATTTTAATTTCAAAATTCTCTAGAAATGAAAGCTTGTATGTACTGCTTTTTTAGATTTAATTCGTAAAGTCATACATACATATCACAGTTTCTTTTTCAAATATTCAATCCGAGGATTTTTATGACGCAATTAACTACTGTAAGTAGCTTGTCTCATTATTTTATGAACAAGTGAGGAGTTTCCCCCCTTGCAAAGGCTTCTTCACAACACAAAGAATGGCCATCAACTATTGTCTCGACAAGAAACTGACCTGAAAGAATTAATACTATGAATTGGAACTTAAATTTTAAAATTGGGGGAGCCGAAACACAAAAACCTGCATGCAAATTTCAGTGTTGAATATTGGGATTTATTGAGAATGAACTCGAGCTGTTGCGGATCTGTTTCCTTTCAAAAATCCCATAGACGAGACAAAAATGTACAAAATCTTGAATTAAATCCTGCAATAATTTAGATTTTTCTATTATAGTTATATGCGTTTGGTCATGAAAATATTTTTGCATGTACGTAAATATCAGTAATTATAGCAAATAGGTAGTCTGAGTTTAGAATAACAATTTCTCAGTCTGGGGAAAATCCTCTTTTATGGTTTCTGTGAATCAATTTGAACGAGTTTCTCCTGGATTTACAGAAGAGAAATTTCTATGAAGGTCTATATGAAAATTACAAACAGGAATATCAGAACAAATGTCTACTTATATGCTTTGACAATTGTGCTGGGGAATTTAATAAGGGTATAGAATTACACATAATAAAATGCTATCAAATCATTCTTACTTGATATTCATCTCATTCTATTTTATACTATATGGATGGACGTATGAGGCAGAGGAAACACGCGACTTTTTTGTTTTAAATATTTTATGGCTATATACCGACTGTTGACAGATTAGAGATTACACGAGTAAAATGTATGAGATATGTGATTGAAGCTCTAGTTTGTCAACATAAATCTAGGTTTTCAGAGCAGGGTTCAAAAAGTTTATCGTCGACTACATACGAATGACGAAGTGCGATTTGAAGATAAAATAAGAGTCTCGAATACATAATTGATTTAATAGTTTTCCGCAGGTTTTTTTTTTCTCAGAAAAAAAGAAAAAAGAGGAGACGGCAAACTATCAGTATAGTTTGCAGTCATGCACTCAATTTTATTAGGTAATAAACACACACTTAGCGAAATTTTCCTTTTCGGCATATAATTCTCAAACCATAAGGATTCGTATTATTGTGTACTTCATTGATTACAAATAATTCTTGCCGTTTTGTGATATCAAAATATGGAATAAACGTTACTATTCACTATTCGCGTAATATATATATTATATAAACTAAATATGGCTACCTCTACAAAACGGCATTCACTTGTACATTATGCCATCATTCATTCTAGTTTTACATGCAAGTACTTATAAACATAAAAATTCTATATCTCAAGGACCTTTGTGTAGGAATTCTTATAGATACATTACACAATTTTCAGAATGTCATGAGAAAGTGTGATTTTTTAAACATAGTAGTTAGTTAGACTTTGTACTTTTTTGCCTCTTCCTCTCTGCCGTGAACTAATTAAGTCCGAGAAAGTTTTAGTGAGAATCACTTTACAGTCGCCAGAAGCACAAACACTCTCTGTATGGATTGTAAATGTACTGACTCAAATGTCTCAAATATTGATTACATGAGGAGGCAGAAGATTTTCCATCGTTGTTTTATAGGCATGATTTTAAAAAACCGTGTAAAACCTTAAGAATGATTGATTGTCAGCGTCGAAAGAACGTTGTCTACATTATACTTAGTTGGCAAAAAAGAACAACACAGACTGTATGTATAGTCTACACTCTACACTCTCAAAACGCAGTATATATGCAAATTTTTTAAAAAAAATACAAGCTTGTTTGCAAGTGTATAACAAATCTAATTAGGTAGTCAACATTACATATCGTATATACTAGCAAGCAGCAAAATCAAAAGGGTATAATAGTCAATAATTTTTTGAACTAACACTTGTCTTCATTGTTGCATTTTTTCCTCAGTTTGATTAACCTTCAAGTATAGTCTCTCATTCATATGTATTAAAGAAAATAATAACACGGGCAGAAAAAGCGTTTGGCTAATTATTCTTGAAGAAATGTAAACTCCGTTTATGATGTATTCATTTACATTTTACATTTGATTTTGAGATATGATTAACTTATATACCAGTGGACATGCATTTAATACATTGTAAATGATGAACTAAACTAATGTAACATTAGTAATGCTGCTTTTCAAGTGATCAGTGATCAGTAGTCAGGTCGGTACAGAGTTTAGTGTGTATCTTTTTTACTCTAGCTATCAGTCAACATTTAAATGTTATGAAAAATGAGAATATCTAACAATTTTTTTAGACAAAATCATGAAAAGTTAATAATTTGTAAGACTAAGCTTGAGGGCTGAACAATTTTCAAATGTTCCAGATGGAACTAATCTGCAAAAAAAAACTGAACCTGACTGCATAACTTTACATTAAATTTTACAAAATGATATGAGTTATTGTGGAAGTAGGTAATGGTAAATATGTACAAAGTGGAGACTTCATTTTAAGTATTTCTTGTATACTTGAACCACAGATGCTGTAACTAGTTTTTATTGTTAGTTATCGTATGGTTGTGATTTAAAATTCATAATACAGGCAACATAATATACTATTTATTTTATCCATTTTAAGTTTTGGACAAGGTCATTACGAATATCTCGGTACTACATATATATAAGAAGTATGATGCACTGAATAATGGAATACGTCTAGCAAATGCATAGGATAATTCCTCTCTCAAATTAACTTGCTTTCTCTATTCTCTAACTAACCCCTGGTCAATCAGAGTGAAAATACTGCACACACACACATACCTACACAGTATTTAGTATATAATGTTTTCATGCAGACTTGTACTGTGTAAAAAAAGGTGCTTACTTCAAAACCGAGTTGGGCGACATTGAGTCGTGGTTAGTTGTTTTTAATTCTGAACATTTATTTAGTATCCGTATACAAAAGTCCAAGTCAAGTGCAGGGGTTTTGAAATGATTCACATTTCACATAGAGTTTGTTGCAGATCGGCAGAGAGAATGAATGCCAGAGGGAGAAAAATTATAATCTTGTCATTTTGTATAGTGGAATATATATATATATCGTCTGTTAAGTTCAAAAAAGGACGATAATCATTTGGCCCCAGAGGGTGAATACACATTGTGTGCATACGCATATACTGCGTCGGGGGCCAAACGATTATCGACCTTTTTTGAACTTAACAGACGATATATTGAAAACGTTGAAAACATCCTCATTTAAAATTCATTTCGTTTCTTCTTTTTTGAAATGCACTCTTGATTTACTTGTTTATTCTTTGTACTTCTCTGATCCCGAGTTGAACTTTCTGCTAAACGACTGATCTAACAAATCTTCATCATATTACATAAGATAAAACACACACAAGGCATATTTCTATTATGAAATATTATATATCTTTAGACGCGTGGAGTTTGGGAAGAATAAAAAAATAATTTACTTTGTTTTACTGCTTTGTAAAATCCACTGGATCTTCTTTGAGTATGCGCCTGTGCCTGTAAATTACAGGCTGTAATAACACTTTCAAATGCGAAGTGTATAAAACCAGATAATCAAGTTTAGGTGGTTCTTCTGACTCCTGTATAACTTTTCAATAAAATTTGACTTCAAATTTATCATGCGCTGATTTTTATGAGTATGTATATATATCGTACTTACGTATGTTTACATTCTTCAGTCCTTTTTACCAAAAAATATATACCTATGCAAACAAAAAAATTAAAAAAGTAGTGAATTGTGGACTTGAAGACTTGAATGCAGTCGGTCGGTATACTCCAGTGTGAAGTGCACTGAAAAATTGCAAATATAAGTACAATTTTAACAAAAAAGATTGCTATCTCCTCTTTTTTTTGTTATATTTGAATAAATTCAACGTTTCATGCTGTATAAAATGCTTTATAGTGTTGTAATTTATTGTGGTTGATTACAATGAGCTCTTTTATTTCGTTATTTCCCTTTTAACTTTGACGTTCTCTGCTATTGTCCCAATATCGTCTACACAGTAAGTACATATGTACAAAGTAACATGGAGGTACGCCATATGTGTATAAGACCTGTTGCATGTTGTACAAGGAAATACTTGGGGAATTCACTTACTTACTATTGTGATCATACTAATCATGTGCATGTAATTTTGAATTATTGAAAAAATGATATCTACAGTAGTATACAGTGAAGTCTTCTTTTGATTAACAAGAAGGAGCTTTTTTTACGCTGCGCACAGATGTACTGTTTATAGGTACGTTTGAGCATAAGCTTTATCACAAACTCACTCGCAGACGCAGGAAAAAGTTAATTTTTTCGAAATCAAATTGAAAATGTATGAATTTTTTAAATAGTAAAGCCATGTTCTCGTTAATTATTCTGCGTGGCCGTTACACAATTAATGACATGTATTAGTTATGCAGTAAATTACACTGGAGCTGGATTGGGGCTCTGTGCTATAACAATAACAATACAGAAGTTTTATCTGCATATATCTTAGGCTTAACTTTTTTTGTTTTCAACGTTTTACAGAGGCCGACCGAAGAAAGTATTATTGGGAGACATAACTTTAAATAAAAAAACCGGTCCGAGCAGGCTGGAAGTTGGAATTTCAGAATATTTTAAACATCCGGATTACAAACAGCCCTCAAGTTACAATGACATTGCTGTAAAATAAACTGTTTTTTTTTGTTTCCTTCAAACTTTTACATTGACAACCAAAATCTCGTCATGCTATACATACTGTACATACGCTCTGTGTAGGTGTAAAACCAAATTAATAGTTATTATCATTAATTTATATAGTTGATTCGACTAGACAGGAAGCTAAATATTACAAGATCTCTCTTGCCGGCGTGTCTACCGGAACCAGATAGTCGACTTGACAAAAGGAGTGAATTTTCAACGACTGGGTGGGGAAGGGTTGGATACGCGGGTGAGATTTTTTGTATAGAGTAAAATATATTTTGAAGATTGCTCATATATGTGAGTGAGGTATTTATTTATTTATTTTAATTTCAGAGAGTCAAAGTGATACACTCCAAGCTGTCAATTTGACTAGATTCAATATAAGCAATTGTAATGAGTACTACAATGATCTTCCAGCCAAGCAACTCAAGTAAGTAGTTTACCTATCTATCTATCTATATAGTTAATTAAATGTAAACTCTCATTTGTGTGTGTAAACAAAAGGAAACTAATAATAGCTAACCGATTCATATAGGTATCCTCAGGGAATCCTCCGGAAGCAAGGTAAAATTTTGCTAAATTAGCACTTCTAATTGAATGATTACAATTTGAAAATATTCCATGTGTGTTGTATGTACAATGACTTTTTGGTATCGTATGTATGTAATTAATAAATTTGACTAATTACCACAGTATGTGCTGGCGACCGAGATGCATCAAAGGATAGCTGTCAAGGAGATAGGTATATTTTGATATAAACTCAACTACATATGTATATGCCTACTATGTATAACATATACACATCCATAAGGATTTGAAGCATATAGGTATATATTTTATAACATTGTAATGAATACAGTGGAGGCCCTTTAACATTATCCGATAAGGAGTACAAATGCATTTACTACGTTGTTGGGATCACCAGTTTCGGGTCAAATTTCTGTGGAAGCTCCACTCCTGGAGTGTATACAAATGTAAATTCTTTCATATCTCCAATCTGTAATACTGTAATCTGTTTCTTTCATTTTAATGTGATAGACATTGTCGGGATCTGGATACATTATGGTTTTACGTTTTATAGGTGCAGACGTATTTGGACTGGATAGAGGGGATTGTGTGGGGAAATGACTAATGCATGAGAACTACAATGTACATACAAAAACAAGATGTAACACACATGTATGTATATACATGTATGCACATTCTTCAGTCTTTTCTTCCACGTTTTCCACTTTCCGAGAATCTCGAACCGAGATGATGATGGCAAAAAAATGTGCAAACCGTGAAATGAATTGAAATGATCTAACATGAAATATACAAGGAATTATCAAACAAGCACAACGTTGTACACTATATTGAAATCTGAGCTTTAAGCAAATAAAATAAAATTTATTTCTGTAAAATACATTCTTCCATTATTTGTTCATAATTTAAAACATGTGACACATCAGCTGATCTACAGTCATTAGAGTTGAAGGTATGTATTGGGAAAGTCAATGTGATAATGGACCATCACTGATGGTATTCCCCGTGTAGGTACTATCGAGGGACAAGTACTTGTAGGAAATGTTCATTGCATATATATAGCATACTCATTCTAGATTATACATAATATGTATAATACATATATTACAAATACATATACATATGTATGCAATTGTTTGCTGATGTGCTTAAATATAGTCTACATATATACATGCATACATTCTGTTTTAAGTCGTTCGTTGAAACTAATTTACTCATGTCTGTTTTACAAACAAGTCTACTCATGTACCTTGCGAGGCTTAAGAAGAGAAAGGTTTGAGGGCCCAAAAAAGCCCTGGGTTATTTTTTACAATACCTATGTATACAGATATTAGTTGAAAGAAAATGTCTTTATGTTTTTTTTTTTAAATTCAAACGTGCTCTACGCCTATAAGCTTATCCTATATAGGGTACGTAAAATATAATCATTCCAGACATCCAGAACTATTCCAGATTTTTTTACCACACGCGTAGTAGTGGTGCTCCTTATATCCATCAATAATAATAATTTATTCTTGTTGGGAATGTGATTCCGAGTTTGCCATTTAAAATGACTTCCGTTGTTTATGTGGTTGTGATTTTAATACTTTTAACAATAATGGAAACCTCCACGGAAGATGTAAAAGGTATATTGATTCACTTTTTATTTTCATTTTCATCTCCACGTATACATACAGTTTCTATATTTGTTGATCATATGAAAGCAAATTGGTAACATATTTTTGGGAAAACATTATATATTGAATGTTTTCAAAAAAGGTGAAAAATGTACAACTGACGGTTTGATAAAGTTACATGGACAGTGTAAATTGGCTAAGGATTGTCCTTATGTCATTTCAAATCTACGTTCAGGTGTTCAGCCTACATTATGCTCAAATGTGGTACGTCAACTTTTGCGGTGAATTTCTTTATAGTTTTCAATTATAAGAACTTTTACAACAAAGACGAAATATGTGTATTTTAATAGAAAAAGGGAAGTGTGATTGTATGCTGCCCATCTCAACAACGAATGAGTGAAAAAAGTAACAAAAGCCTTTCAATTGTAACATAAATATGTATATAAATTACGATTTTAAGTCATATTTTTCACTGAAATGTAAACTATGTATAAACTAATAATGAACAGATATACTTTGACTATATCCACATGTACGTGTGCTTTGGAAAACATTATAGAATGCCTGGAGTACCAAAAGATTCGAACACACACTATTCGTTTGAGTCCTCTACTTCCAATGCAATTCTTTGCAAATTTGCCCAATGTCAGTGAGAAACATGAGGATTATCAGGGGTGTGCGGTTCGTGCGAACAGTCTCATCAGTGGTGGGAGGAACGCCAAAGAGAACGAATTTCCATTTTTAGTAAGTTACTATATATACATACATATTTTGAAATTTTGCAATACTTACTGTGTATTGATTTTGTGATTTCCCCAAAGTCTGAATTTCAAATCATCAGTATTATTATTGATTCATGGTTTCATTCCTGAAAGGGATCCAGAAAAGCTAAAGGAATCCCTTTTGAAAGATTAAAAATAGCCAACGGCCATGACTCTTACGTCAAAATCCCTCACATGGTAATTCGCAGGCACACATGCGTCCATATGTAAATACATACATAAAAATTAGTAACCAAAAGGCAGATAAACTTTCCCCTAAAACAAAAATCACTGTGAAATCAACTGTACCATATGGATAAGTAATATTACGGAAAATTGAGAAAACCTGATAATTCTGTTTGTACATTCAAATTCAAGTTGGAGAATATATTTCTAATTGATTTTTTTATTCATTTGTGCTTTTTTCTCAAAATCTCAAAAAAAGACTGCTATTGGCTACGGACAGCTCAATGATACAAAATGGGGATGTGGAGGTAAGGCGAAAAGGAAAGAAGACACTAGTTTAGGCTTCAGTACATCAATATTTTTAAAAGTCTATGTATATTGTATTTTACAATATTCTAATTCCACAGGTAGTCTAATTTCGGATGAATTCGTCCTGACGGCTGCACATTGTATAACAACCTCTCTTGGCAAGCCACGCCGAGTTATGATTGGTGAAGTTTACTTAAAACATCCTTCAAATCGTAGACGAAAATCCCTGGTTGCGGTTGGTGATGTCATCGTACATCCGAACTATAGACCACCATTGAAATACAACGACTTGGCTCTGATAAAGCTGGCTAAAAAAATTAATTTAACCAAATCAATTCTTCCCATCTGCTTACCCCAACCACAAGAGAGATTAGAACTGTTGAAGGAATATCAAATTACAGGGTTTGGCACTGTAGGAGCTACGGGTAAAAGTTCTTTGACAATATTCGTACCAATGTGGAATATACCAGATCTCTGGAAAAATTGAATTTTGAACTCTATAATATATTATTATTATTATTAATGTATGTTGCTTTTTTTGTATACATTTGTACAGGAGAGCAATCGAATATTTTGCAAACCGCTAACATTGAGAGATACAGTCAAAATTCTTGTCACAACTACTATTTGGCTGCAGTGGAGAAAGACTATTCATTCCCTGAAGGGATTGTCAGGTCGCAGGTGTGCGCAACTGATAGCCACAAAAATAAACATACTGAAATCCAAGATACTTGTAAGGGAGACAGGTAGTGATTTAAAAAGAAAAATTAAATATTAAATCAATGTAATGTTTATCACAAATCAAACGGGGAGCAGCTAATAATTAAGGAGGAGGAGGAAACATTTATTACCATGTATATGTATATATTTACTGGATTATTTGACAGCGGAGGGCCTCTAAGCGTGCGACTTCAAAATAATAAGCAGTGTATTGACTTTCTTTTTGGAATCACAAGTTTCGGCTCGAATCTCTGTGGCTTCGGAACTCCGTCAGTCTATACCAACGTTCAGAGTTATTTGGACTGGATAGAAAGTATAGTTTGGCCGGTAACTGTATAGTGAATGAAATCTCTCATTCTTCTCTTCTTTTTTTTATAAATGTAAATGTACCATTACAATTTCATATAGGAAATATCCTTTTAAACAAGTGGACTTGTATAAATTATGAGGCGCATAAATTCTAAATCTGTGACCGTCAAAATAAAATGTAATTTTCATTCAGTTTTTCATTGTAAATGCGAGTATTTAATGACGACTGAATGTGGTTCTTCTAAATCTTATTTTGTGCTGATTACACTTACAAGTTAATTAAAATTTGTACAAATTTTTAAAATACTCGTTAAAAATGATTAGCATGCATTGTATTAAGATTGTTACTTACATGATATTTTGTTTATAACTAAATTATTATCCTTGAGTTGTGTAGCATTACAAATAATATATATAAATAAATATGTGTATTAAAATAAAATAAATGTTTGTTCGTTCACAAGTACTCAAGTACGTACGTGCATAATTTTTAAATCCATTCTTGTAACGACATGGAAAATGTATTGCTACAGTTCGGTAGCTTTCTAGTGGTATTTAGTATTTTGATAACTATATATATGCACAACTGTGTTTGTGCAAATATGATGTAGGTATATATTTTAAAATCTAAAAAGTATAAACGATATAAAATACACATTGTATAAAATATGTATACGTGGAACTCCACATAATTATTCCTATTTTACAGTAAAAATTTTACTATAGTTTCAATTGTGCAATATTATTCATTATTATTTGGTTAAAAAAGCACTGTGGATTTTTTAAATATTGCAGCAACATACCTATACTTATTTGTAAAATCTCTTTACTTTTGAGATTTTATAAGAAAATGCGTAGATTTAAAATTAGGTGAATGTCACCCAGATTTGTTTTATTTTCACAAATCCTTGTACGTAGATTAGTCGGACCATTAAGATCTATTTAACTGCCTAAAATGTATTAGTTTTTCATAATACTATGTACTTATATATTTGTTTGTATATAAGTGCAGCCCTTTTCCATAGTAGACTATTATTATTTGAATAGTAATAGAGTAATAGGTACAATATATAACTTATGAAAATGGCTTAAGAATTGAAAAGGTAACACAGATTTGTTTGTCAGAGTAGTCTCAGTACATTGTTGTGACAAGTTTCTTGCAATCAGTAGAGGATTCCAACATGGAGACTATCATTTTTTGTGTTTGACTCCCTTGAAGGATATATTCCACTGATTTGTAGTCCCGCCGACGACGACAAAAGTTTTGGCAGTTGCCATCAGTGTTGCGGTATCAGGTAGGTTTTCGGTCGGAATAAGTATAACGCTCAGGAAGCTCTTTACCTGCAAACATCAATTCATATTATTACTGCATATTAAATTGTGTATCAGTGTATCACTATATATCCAATTAACTAAACATTATTTTATTTCAACTGAATATTGCATATGGTATCATTTATACCTTTGGTCTCAATGGGTAGCATACACGAGACGATGGCCGCCAGAATGGCCACTGAACCGTACAATGAAACCGCCAACGCTTCTGATCTTTTAAAGATAACCTGCATAAAAGTAATACCAATACATCATAATTCAATGTCCATACGGAAAAAAGGACTTACATTTCTCGGAACAATTTCACAGAATCTCCAGAAATTATAGATGGATTTATAGAATATATAGTTCAATAGTTCAAATGATAATTAAATTTTTACCTGAGCGACATAAGGAGTTACCATTGCACCAACTAAAAGGATGTATATAATAACACACATTAGAAAATCATCTGAATAAATTGAATGCTGCTGTTGAGAAACACTTCATATTCAGAAATGTTCATAAAAGTTAAACAATGGATATAAAATTATCAAGAAATGTAAGCTCACTTCTCGCCATGCTAGAACAGGTACCGATGCCGATTGCTCGCATCGATGTTGGGTAAACCTATATAACGAATGAAAAAAGTAATTATTTATGTATCTTGGTGTTATAGTACGCGAGCCACAAGTATAAGACTTCATTGCGTGTGTGTATATGGTGTAAAAAACACGGCATTTAATGCAACTCACTTCCGGAGTGTAGACATAAGCAGCTTGGAACACTCCTGAAACTATTCCTCTTGCCATAAAAAGTATGACAGTAATCAGGACTCGGCTACAATAATTGAAAATAAATAGTTTAATTAACAGTACTTGAGTCATTAGACACGCTGACACACAAAGACTAATGACTATCATTACACTGGCATACTGCGTAGTGGACATAGGTAAAAAACTCACTCTTCAATCGGAAAACAAAATGCAAATATGGTGAGGGCAAAAAGTAGAAACTGAATCGCCATTGTTTTCTTACGCCCAATCTGTATCAGTAACATAATTTTTTCATTTTAAATATTACTCTTTATAACGTAAACAAATATGTTATAAGGAATTTACTTAATTTTCAATATTACTCACTTTATCCAAAACGAATATTGTAACTAAAATACCTGGGCAAAAATAAATTTTAATGTAAAATTATTAATTATGTTGAATGTTTAGACTCTAAACTTTAGAGTTTGGAAGTTACTCTGTTGCAGTATGAATATCCAAATTAAATAGTAAAGTCAAATTACCAGGGAACTCTGCTAAAGTTGTCCAAACTGAAATTTAAAAAATTAAGTTAGCTTTTAGCGTCAATTTTGTATCAGATACTAGATTTTCGATTTTCACATGTATTACACAATTTTATGATTATACTCACGCAAATCCACATAATCGGGAGTCGTCAATGGTCTGCAAGTGTCAATGCTACAAGTGGACGTCATATTGCTATTTAGATCCATGGAATCGTCAAGTAATGGCAAAGGAAAACCTGAGCTACCATTACGAAGAACTGGACTAAAATTGATTGGACTCGTTGTATTAAACGGTAGGCAATCCGGTGAATTTTTGGATACAAATTTTTCTAGTTTCTCTGTAGACATCAATACGACTCCATAATAACAAAATGCGCAGGCCATCCTGTTATAAATTAAGTATTTGCACCGTATCATTTACAATTTTCATTTTAGCTTAAATCGATTCTATTTTTTTGTTCTTCGAAAATATTCACTTTATCATCATTTACCAAATAATCCAAAGAAGAAGTGTAGTTTTTCTCATTTCCGGCATCAAAAGATCCTATACATATAGAAACATAATGATTTACTTTCTTCCATGCATGAAATTTCGATATCAAAATAAATTTTCAGCTATACATAAGTGCATTTACTTTGATTCGTCCTCTTTCCATTGGGTGCATATCGTCAACGATTAGTCTAAAATTTGCATTAGTTTTTTGTATTAGCAATTATAGACGCATCTATTGAATTCAATTCCAGAATTTGAATATGACTATTATAAATTATACCTCCCAAGCAACATTGGACGCCCATTGTCTTTTGCGATTCTTTTCAATGTGTTCATGGCTTTTTCCGTCTCTCCACTTGCAGCTAAGAATCGTACACTTTCAGGTAACCACTTGAAAAATAATACAGTCACATATAGAATTATGTACTCACGACTAGTATGTACTATGGATAGTAAGATACAATTCAGACAACTTACATAGCACATGATACAAAATAATAAAATTGGCATTGCAGAGAATCCTAATAGCCATCTCCAACCCAGAGTCGGCATGACCACGAGAGCCAATAGTACTTCTAGACATGCTCCGAGTGCCCAGAAACACTATAAAACATATTTTAAAAAATACACTTTTTTAGCAGACGATTTCAAATTTTTTAAACGCAAAAAAAAAGAGAAATTTCTGAAAAATGATAGAAATATCCTCAACTGAAAATTGCATACGACTTTTATCGTTTGTATATACAGATACATACATGCATGCATCATCGACAGTAATATCCACATCTCAACGGATAGGATTATGACATTTTTAATTGTGAGAAAATTAAAAAGGGAAAGTTTAATGTATTTTCCAAACTTTCTAGAGTTTTTCACATACAAGTGAAAATACAGATGGAAACATTAACACTTTAATAAAAAAAAATGCGTACGTATATTGGACATTTATAATACACATGTTGAAAACTGAAAATACACATTTTAGTAATGAAACGGACTGGCGATGAATGTACACGCTAATTTGATGACATGTATTTAAACTTACGTCCAATAAAATGACACATCTAGCTCTTTGTTTAGTTGGCAAAAACTCAGCATACAGAGTGACTCTAAAAATAAATAAATAAACAAAGACCCACATGGGTTTCAATATTAAAAACATGTAAGCATATAAGATATCATATTTCTATATCAAAATAAATTGCAATGTTCAGACATAAATCTCAGATAAATTAGTGTATGCATGTCTACTACATATGCATAGGTAATACCTGTTAGGTATAGGTATACATATTCATTAGCAAGTTGTGGGAATCCGGAAAAAGGAAAAGAAAAAACGACTTACGACTGTGGGACACATCCTATTGCGAACCCTACAAAAAATCGTAGAAAAACTAGCCAGAAGTAACCTCTGGATAATGAGCTGACGGTCCCATAAAAGAATAAGAGGCCAACTGAAACCCAGAGTGCGAGTCTTCTTCCGTATTTGTCACTTAAGTTACCCCAAAATGGACTGCTTATCATCATGCCCAAAAATACTGACTGTAAAATTTCAAAAGCATTTAGACATTTGATTAAATATTTCATCATTTTAACTACCGACCTGACTTTTATTAGAGAACTCGATAAATATAATCCATTCAAAACTTACTGTAGTTAAAAAAGCTTGTTGATATTCATCTATCTTCCAGTCACAATGCAGGGCAGGTGATAAAATACTGAGAATCATCATCTCCATGCTATCCGCCATCCAACATAATCCGGTAAAGCATGAGAGCATAACTTGGAACTTTCCAAACCCCAATGCATTAATCGCCTGTGACACCGTAAACGTATCTGCACCAAAAAAAAAAGTTTGTAGTTAAGGAAATGATTGGTTTTATCAAGAATTTTTGCTTCTTTATTTCTCATGGCTCTCTAGAAGTAACGACACCTATAGATATCATGTCAATGGCCCGCACATTATTATCAAAAAAATTCTAGGTTGATTCTTCATTTCTTAATGTATAGCACGTGTTCATGGTATTCAATAAAACATATCTAATGAGTGAGACTCTTGACAGTCATTTCTCCTCAACGTGTCTTATCGGACCCCGCACATGTCATTTTACTCTAGTAACTATATATATATAGTCTATTTCCATTTCAGCGTCCCATGAACATATAGTGTTAGTTATATTATATAATACAATATTATTATATATACGTATTTGACATTTGATACGTATAGATATTAGGAAATTCCTATATATCTGTAGTATATAGTAAGTACAAAAAAAAGCATGATCTCTCATCCTCAGATACTTAATTAAGTGGAAAGTTAGAACTATATGTAAATATCCTCTTAAAAAAATACAGAACAGTCATTCTTCCAGTGTAAGTATCTATAGAGTTTGTATTTTCAGATTTACTTATTAGACATAATTATTTAGCCATTTTAGTGTATGGCAAAATGGAGTATAGGAGAAGCGAAAGATAAAATCACGGCAATTTGCCATGAAGTTGTTGAATATTCAAAACAAAATGCCGTCAATATTCTAAACCCTAATTAATATGCAGCAATTAAAATTATCTTTGTTTGACGATACTCGTCATCCATATGCGTTCCCTATTTTCAAAGTGTTTGAACAATGTTTTCGAAGGCTCTTTAAGCTATTATCGTTCCACATTATTTACAAGTAGTATACGACTAACTACATAATCTTGTAATCCAACGATAAGTATATGTATATCACTTGTACACATATCATGCATGCACTCTGTTTAGTTTAAATATGTACATATCTGTAAACTAGTCTCCAAAATCCGACAGATAGTCATGTTCTGATATCGGTGAAAACGCAATACAAAAATCTGCTGTTTAATTGAAAAGGGAATTAGGAAACACTAAAAATGAATACAGGGGAAAATGTGTACTAGTAGGCCATGTCCTTGTCTTAATTTTGGGTTTTTGTGGGGATGACAAGACGGCAAACCTTTCAAGACGGCTTTTGATTTTGTTCTCTTCTTTGTTTTTAATTTGTTTGCTTATTGTATATAGACTCACACTGAGTGAACGTGTTACGGGAAGAATAGATTTTGAATGATTGAGAGCAGTCACAGTTCACGAGCAGAAACAATACAGCCGTCTTTATATCGAAAGTCATCTGTGTATATGTAATGTACTATATGTACATGGCTTTAGTGCTATGTTACAGAATTAAAGTAAGTACTTTTAATTCATAAAGCAACATGGCCCTTCAAAATCATCTTCTTATGGTTCCAAAAACTAACAACTGGTTGAAACTTAATCTAGTTTAATAAGTACAAAAAAGCCGAACTTGTAACGATACATCATATACATATATTATTATATATATGTATCTCACCGCGACCCTCACATTGTATACGATTTATTTATCTGTGGTAATAAATTCAAGTTACTTTTGTGTATAGAAAGGTCAAACCTTTGAGAATAATGATCTCATATTTTTAGTAAATCATCGTTGCTATAAACAAACACATTCTGAATTTCTATTCTATATAGTAAATAAATTCTATACTCACCATCAGGAACAACTCCAGAAACAGCTGCAGTCATTTCAATATCATGGCCAGGATCCCGAATTTTTAAGCTATTTTTAAAACTCTCTTCGTTGCTAGTATTAGTATTATGGTTCCGGTCACCAAATTCACTGTAATTACTACTATCTCTATCTGGACTGAATCTTTCAATTTGAAGGGTCTCAACACGATCTGGAACATTTGCTCCGTCCATGACTTCGTATTTTCTTGATTTTAAGTTTAAAACCAATTTTGAGCTCATTTTATCCATCTTGAATTACTGGAGTCCCAAATGGGGGAATAAGTTATATTGTGAAGAATGTAATTTACACTAATGAGATGAACACAGATATGTGCATCAGACGTAAAATTTAAACCAATGGAGATCCCAAAGGAGATATTAAATTTTACACATATTGCCAAACACTACAACACACTGCTTCACATAAGGTCACATACTGCCAGATAATGACATTTCTGTCGCCTGGTAATTCTTCATTTTTGTCACCTACCACTTTTATGTAACTTTGAACAAACTCAAAACAAAACACCAAACACACAACTGCTGATTCAAAATATAACTGTTCGTTTAATTCAACTCCTCCTACATACCGTAATACTAGTATGAGAATATTATTATGAAACAAAAAATTATTGTCTCACATATGTTGACAATGACATTTAAATGTGATAATGACTAATTGTAGTTATAATTACCTGAAAAATGACAAAATATCTCGTACTCGCTGAACAATATTATCAAATAAACTTTAGTACGATTGTGGTCTGTGAATTTCAAATTCGAACTCTACATGACCCAGGAGAAGCAATAAAGTGTACATAGTATAATAGATACTATATGAGAAGCAACCTGTGGTAGTTGAGACCTGTACAATACAATTCCCTCACTATATACCTGTGTGCTTCCTTCTTCCCTCTTCTTGCTACAGATATATATAAGCTATACAATACTATGAAACTCTACCTTTTCCATACAAAAGGCAATCTGTTCATCTCTTCACTCACCTGAAATATTTTTTCTTCCTACATATAGGCATACCGGTATACAGGTGTATGTGTATCTATACACATTCCAATTCATAATTCTTTTGCAGCATTCTCACACAAATACATACAATATATACATACACACGAAGACAGCCCAGAGGCCACAGGTATTCTCTCCCACTCAACTCTCTTTCAGCTCCACACACAGCTAAATTGTCCATCGCCATTTCCTTTGCAAACCCCCTTGCGTACCAGTGTAAACTGTGCGTTTATAATTTTAAAGATAGAGCAAACGCCGACATTAACTGGTGAGACCTTTTGTGCTCATTCACTATAGGATTCTTAATTTTTTCAAATAAACTTCATGATAAGTTTATTTTTAATGCATTATATAATTATCCTTATGTATAAGGAGAAACATATTAACAAAAATGGCAAACAAAGGAGGATTTTAAATTCAAAATGTTCAACATTCTTATTCTATTCTCGTTCACAGCAATCCCCATGTATTATAACATTAACATCATTTAATTTTTGACACCACTATATACACACTAATAATAAAAGATGACCTTATGCTGAAACCATTTCTATAAATAGACGTTATTAGACGACAAAAAGAAAAAGAAACGATATACCTACTCATTGCGTAGTACTCAATATATTATACTATAATAATTATAGCATTTGATCATATTGTAGATAAAGAGTATTATATAATATATAATATCTTCACTCAGCGCGAAAATTTCTAGGTATATATAGAACAAATTTAAAGTACTTAATATTATATTTAATTTAATTATATAGTTAATTGATATTTCCAACAGTAGAAGCCAGTATTGGACAAGCGTAAGCATTTTTCCAAAAAAAAAAGAAAAAAAGAATATGGAAAGAAATAAAAACCGTTGTACTCTGCCAGCTCATTTCATGAATCATTTTCAATGGGAAAGATGAATCCATTTGCATATAGATTGTCTAAAATGGATTTGTATGTATATCGTGATTCGTCCTCGGAGTTGTCTTCGTACCAAATTTCAATCTCCAGAGATGAGAATAGATGCCTCAAAAGTGGATGATGTTTGAGACTATTCACTGGAATTTGGTTCATCGAAGAAGATCGCGAGTATGAAATCTCACCAGTGGTCCATTCCTTCTCCTCTTGATTATAGACCAACTCCTGTAAATGTTTACATTTGAAAACAATTAAGTTGTGACAATTTCAAAGATGAGTGTTTTTGAGGTTTACAAAGAGGTATAAAATATTAAGAAATACCTCATTAAAAAGGTTTAACTGCAAAGGCTCGTGATTATAGTTGGGTATGAAGGCGAAATAAACTGGACGATTTATTTTCCAGGCATCAATGTAATTGCAAAAAGCTTTATTTGCAGCCGATGTCCACCCTTTAGTTCCCGCTGGCATCATATATGGAATTGTATGAGGAATTATATGTGCTCTACGGCAGTATGGTCTAAATTGAAGGAATTCATCTGGCAATGCTCTAACGTAATGAAATTTCACTATTACTTCGAATCCAAAATCTATGAGAACAACCTGCGAGAAAAATGAGAAAAACTTCATTATTCACGTGTTCAAAACGATTGAATTTATACCTAGGTCACATCTGCCAACTCCAACTATGAGAATACAACATTTGATATGAAAATGGGTTGACGAAAAAAATTAGTACTTGTCATTAGGTTTTACCTTGGCATTACCAACTCTAGGACAAATATCATTGATAAATGCTCTGTTCCAAGTGGGGTACGAAGATTGAACGAAGTTTTCGTGAATGAAAAATGCAGCAACAAATTTTCCAACTTTAATGTCGACTGCCGGCATCGCATCAGTCTTTTCAACTTGAACTGCCAGTTCAGTCATCATGGCATCTAGTTCTTGTTCCTTGTACGCCATTCTCACATACAAGTTCCCAGGACCATTCACATGACTAAAAATAATATGTCCAAGGTAATTCTTGATTTCCTCCGGGAGACTATCGTCATCCACTACTATATACCTAGACAAATTGACTAAAAACAATTTTGCCAATTAGTTATCCACATAAAAACTGGAATGCAGCAGTAATAATAGTTTTTGACAAAGGGAAAAGGATTAAAAAAAAACTACCGGCACGACAATTTTTCACTCTGGGACTCTTCATTTTTTTAATCTCTTCTACATCACCAAGAAGGACAAAGGGTGTTTTTAAAGTCAATAGGATGGATTCTCGACTTAATGGAAGAGCAACTGCTGAGTGCCGAGAAGATTGGACAGGGATTTTTCTAGAGCTTTTTGATGAATCACTTCGTTCAAAGAAGTTGTCAGTTGATTCACTCAGTGTAATTTGTTGAAAATCATAAGATAGTGGGTAAGTTACAGATGAGAATATGAGATCCGAATGCCCAGCTCTATTCATGAAAGAAATAACATCTTAAGAATAAATATATAGCCCGTATTTATGCGTAACTTGTAGTACTTTCAAAATGTTTTTTTTAAGTTCTTTTACTCTTACCCTATCCCTGTTCCTTCAGCTAATTTAAGAGCAACCAAAACTGCTTGAATGCTTATTTGAAGTCCTGGAGTGTCAAGTCGCAAAATAAGTCCAAGAGAATCAATTTCAAATTTCTTTCGAGTTTTAGCGGAATAACAAACTTTCTCTGTACTGAATACAACACCATAAAATCGGGAATCTAAAATGTAAAAAAAGAACAATTTACCAAATTAAAGTAATTGAGGAAAAGAAATCTGTATGGCACTTAAAATTAACAGCATTATATACAGATATAAAAGTTATATTTTTTTACCAAAATTAAGAAGAATCCTCAGCTTTTCTGTAACATCATGAGGCCAACCTTCTTGATCAATAAATGGTTTTATGTGCACAAGATGAGCTCTCTGAATTTGCAATGGCACCATACAAAATTTAGGATTCATCTCCATCATGTCAGAAATATTGACAACTACATTTTCTTCATAGTCAATGCGACTGATATAAGCTTTTCCCTTTGGCAAATCCACTCGAAGGACACGAATCCTTTCCCAACAGTTCCTTTCCGCATTCTTCCATGCATAAATTCTTTTAACAAACACTCTGGGCGTTCTCTGTGAGATGACAATAATAATAAACTACTTTCCAATCTAGTATAAGCTGAGAAAACAATAGTCATACGGCTATTTTCAAAAGATTTAAAAATTAATTATACATATTATTATTATACTCCATTACAATTTTATAACTTTCCATCCAACTTGGTGTCGTGTAGAACTCATCCATGCTTTCTTCAAGAGTTGTATACGTTTTCAGTGTTTCAGAATTGTCATTTATAATATAAAATTCTCCCGGATTCACAACTGAAACCACCCTGTAGTAGCTACATCCTTTCAATACTGGAGATTGAGTTCTGAGCATTATTCCCAATTCCCCATTCTTGTGACACTTTATAGGAAAATCAAATGTAATAATTCATTAGTGAAAGCGTGTACTGACAGGCAAATTTAAAAGGTGTAATTAGATTCAAATAAGAATTCTGAATATATTTTTTATCGCATAATTTTTACCATCAGCTTTGATTCCTCGGGCAATGGGTAGTCATCATAATTAGTATCATCTTCATCCTGATATTCATCATTATAATCCAAGTCCAAAGTTATAGTTATCTTTGATTCTTCCTTAGGTTTTGGTCTTTCATGACGCCAAAGTGAAACTTCAAAGCCATCATCACTTGCCTTTGCCACTAATTGACATTTCATAGCTCCAGCTTTTAATTCTTGTACAAATCTCAACTTTTCAATGGCCGTAAAATTCCTTTCTCTTGGTTCAAGTAAATACAGTTTAGCGTGAAATATAAATGGAGGAATATTAGCCAACAAATCCGGGAGGCGTCTCAACCTTTAAAAAATATAAAAGTATAGAATATGTCAGTTTTCATTAAATAAAGGCATACAATTCTAGTATTATTATCAACAACATCATTGAAAAAGACATTTACATTTACTTACTTATTAATTTCTATTATTTCAATGTTTCCATAATCAATGAAAAAGCATTGCGCATGATGATCCTGGGCCTTCAAAACTTTTACCCTATACCAAAATTTGTCAACTGCAAACTCAGCAGCAAACAAGCCATCGAATGATGTTGGAACAGGTTTCACATCTTTATTATAACACTTCTCGGTTAAATAAGAAACTAGAAACTGGCATGGTGCAACATTTTTAATCCACTTTAAATAAAATGAATTTGGTCCATCTCCGTATGAAAACATGGCCAAATTGCTTTCTCCCCTTATGTTGCTGTTGGGAAATTCCACTCGAAACTGTGTCAAAAGTTGAGAAACTTCATCCATGGTAGCCGTGACCGGCTCATTATTTTGCAATAACGACCCATAGATCTTTTTATAAGCTTTCGAACACAAAATGTATCTGAATTGATCATGTTTATCAATACTTGGGTCCAAGGCCGACTTTTTCTTCAAGCAATTTTGGAGTCCTTCGTTTTGATGGCAACGATGGATTACGCTATCCTATATATGTGTAAGTAAATAATGGGATGATTTCAATTTGACATTTTGAACAATTTTTCATGTAAGTACTTATTACATATTACTTACTATATACTTATTGCCTTTATTAAAACAATACATAAACCTTTATTAATAAAATATAATGTTTGTATGTAATCATGTATAATCCGTAATTACAAAGGCTAATATAATTGATAATAATCTCTCACCAGAGTAGTTGTTGGTTCTTCAGAAATACTGGATACAACGATATTTTTATCTTTCATTCTGAAAATTGATTATGATTGCAAATTCAATCAACTTAATTGAAATGGGATTAAATAATCACTAAAACTTTTGGAGAATTCAAAAATAAATAACTTTAACTGAACTGCCACCAATTCGTTTTTTCACGTCACATTTTCAGCCAAGGAATTCTTGCCTGTCAAATATCCAGGTATTTATGTAACAGTAATTACTAATTACGGTTTACCAGTTTATGGTGACACTGAGTGAAATAAATAAATAATTACGAATGATTTTCCAAACTCTCCAATAAAACAATTAAAGACGATATTTACGACGTGTATTTACGATAAAATAATAATCAGTAATGAATATATAGAAAGCCCAACTTAGCTATTAGTAATATCCTGGGACATATAGGTAAATAATATTTATGTAATAATAATAATTTATTATAACAAGGTATCTATTATTTATTCGAGGAAAGGCAGATGAAAAGTGGATTATTGTCCACACGCATGCATATAAATTCACATTTATTATGGGTTGTGGAGCAAATTTTCCTTCCTTCACACGAAATTAAAAATAGTGAAACCAAACATGAATATTTTCGAATAATTTCTAAACGATATATATATTTCTATATTAATTAAATGTGAACGACTTTTAATTTTATTTCCATTTTTCCGTCGTACAAATCTCAATTTACAATAGAAAATTCGATAAAGGCACCGCGCTGAATAGAATTTATACACATTTTCCTATGGTTATTCGAGTTTGATTTGGTCAAATTCCTTGGGAAGTCTTTCCATCAATACAGCATCGATTTTGGAGGCTTTTGGTTGGAAAACAAAGGGCCTCCGTGGGAAAATCCGATCATTCACCCAGAAATCCGAAGTCCAGCTCTTGGTCGTGTCCACACACTTCCTGGCAAATCCCGGGAGTTTGAATTTCTCCTCGAGTTCCAGACAACCGGAAATGAAAATATCAACATAGGACTGGACGATGGGATACTCTTTACTCGGTGGATCCTCAAACACGGGTTTGTTCACATAAATCCAGTATTCTCCCGGACTCACGATCAAATCCCCATCTGATGAATTCGTCCCCTGACTTTGACCTTTCGTGTCATTTGAAATTGAAATGGGAGCCGCCAAGAGCTGGATGTGCTTAATGTCGACTTTCTGCCGGCAGTAAAAGTGCTCGCGCTCATCGTACTGACGGAGGGACTCGATGACGGCCAAATTGGCACTTTTCTTGTCACTCTCATTTCCGTTGGTGGTGTTTGCCGTGTCGTCAGTGACTTTGAGGACGGGGCGAAGTTGGAAAATGACCCCATTGAAACTGGACTTGGGGTCGGGGACGACGCCCAAATAGGTCGTATCCGGACCCAGACCATCCCCTTTCAAATTCCACTCCCGCCGGAATCCTTGGACGAGGACCGGAAGGCTCTCAGAAGTCCCCTTATAAGTCCGCTCTTTGGATGCACTTTGCATGAGGGAACCATAGCCGACGATGAAATGGTTCGAATCCGGACTCGGCACTGGAGTGCAAAGGACCGGAGCTATCGGCTTCTTCTCCGTTGTTGAGAGCACTGCTTTTGGACTGGATGATTTGGACGGGCTCGCCGTGACCCCAAAAGTTGGCGACCCAACAACATCGGGAACATTCCTCTACAAATAAAAAAAATATTCCCAATCAAAACTCAATAGAAAAAAATCAACGTGAAAAGTAATTTCCTCAGCAAAAAAAAAATCTGTATATTGTATATTGGAAATGTTATTGATGGAAATTATTTCGGATCGTACTCCGTGTGTTTGAGCCCAGAAACAGATGCAAAGGAAAATCAAAGACAATGGTTTTCCCCACATTTTTGAAAGGAAACGAATGACTGTTTTTTTTTTTTGGCAAACAATTAATATAATAAAGGATTTTTTTTTAAATTGTGGAGGGATTCGGGAATTGAAGTATTGAGCAGGCGAGATGAAAAGGAGAACTGATCGACGTCTGGATTTTCCCATTTCAGATGATTTTTCCTCGCGTCTTTGGTCTTTTGTCGCTTAGTCGTTGTCGTTTTCGTTTAATCGTTTGCTCTTATGAGACTTGTGTAGAAATTCCAGGAAAGAGGGATTTTATTGCGTGTTCTTTCTCATTTGCATACCGGTTTTTTCTTCGATTCGTGTGATATAAACGGAATAATAAAGGAATCATCATGGAATGATATCCGATCCGATTAAAATCAATTTCATTGTTTAATTCATGAATTTATAATATTCATGCCATATAGGAAAGTATCTATACTATATAGTAATAGTAAATGAGTAAAGTATTACATGAAAATTCTTTCTTGTTCTATCTCCTTCATCTTCTATATGTGTATTTTTATTACATTTAATAAACATTAGTTGGGCTTTATGTAAGGACTAGAATTTCTTCTTTCGTTTTTTTCCTCTGCCTCGTGTCGAGGACAAATGTTATTTAATCTTCAGATGGAAACAACTTCCAATGAATTTAATTGTTGTGAATTGAAAATTCACGCATGGGAAAATCCACTGCTTTCCTTAAATTGTTGCATCACAATGAAATATGAAGTGGAAATTGTGGAAAAGAAGAAGAAAAGGCAAAAATCCATGTACGAATTGGAATTCCAGCTTGTTGACTTTTTATACTTACACTTAATTTGCACCCATTAATTCCCAGAATTCCCAATATGAAACACTCACTCTCAAGGTTTTATTTAAAATATATTACCAATGAAACTCCTGGAAATTCACTTCAATGCATGTATTGAATTTGCATAAAGCAATTTTTATTTATTTAACAAACACGTTCTTAAAACTCAATTTACCCCAATTCCAAATTATAAATCCCAACTCATTTAAATACGACCACAAAACACGGAAAACTGTTTGAATTTACTCATGAAAATCAATGGACAATTAAAATGATTATTATGAGGATACTTAAATTTCCGTGTGGAGCTTTTTGAATTTTGAATTGTGTTTGCATGGGAAAAAGTGCATTTCTTAATTTCGATTTACAAATTCAACTTATTGACAATACAAGTTTGAATATCAATATTCAAATTTCCCGGCAGTCTTGTGTTTATTGTTGAAAAAAGTACGAAAAGCCAAAGCAATGAAAATCGAGAACGTGATTAGTTTATAAAATGGAAAAATCCACCGGGAAAAAGGAACAGAAATTGAAACTCTTTAAAGAGAAAGACAAGAAAAAGGCCACGACAAAATCCGCCGCTCTCAAATCTAGTCAAAAACCCGAGACGAAACCCACGAAAACTAATCCCGCCAAATCCAAACCAGGAAAAACCCTTGCGGCTTCTTCCGATGAAGAATCAAAACACGAAATCACAAAGCGCTCGAGCATTCCAACTCCGATTCCAAATTCTAATTCAAATGAAACCGCCAAAGGTAAAACCCAGGGAACTCGGTCGTCTGCTCCTGTCGTTTCCAAGTCCAAAGCAATCAAATCCAAATTAAACTCTTCCGAGTCCAAAACGAGTATTTTTGAAGAGACCGCCACGACGACGGAAGAAGAAGACGAAGAAGACATCGAACAAAGTGATTTAGAGCCAACTCGTGTTCCAAATAAACCGCCAACCATTGTAATTTCAAAAATCCTTGTTCTATCCGTCTCCTTCTATTCCTTTATTCATTATTCATGGTCATTTCAATTCTAAATTCAAATTTTTTGGCGCCATTTGAATGTCCAAATTGTTTTGGTTGTCCACAGGAGCAGCCGATGAAGTTGCCCGAGACGACGACGGCCGAAGATCTTTTATTCGATAATGTGGCGGAAGGTCGCGTGTTGGACGTCAAAACTCTGCTGAGGAAATCCGACTGGAACGTTCTTCAAACCATCGGCTCCATCACCAATCTCGAGGTACCCCCCACAAAAAAAAAAACAGACACACACAGTTCGGTCTTTCCTGGCTCAAAAATTCAAATGATCAAGTCTTCCCTCTCTATTGTTTTTTTTTTTTTTTTTTTTTTTTAGGGTGATACAATTTTGCACACGGCCATTCGGCGACAGGACGAAGCGATGGTGAGTTTAATGCTCACAGAAATCCCGAATCTCGAACGGATCTCTTACGATTGTCTTCTCCTCGCCGTTAAAGAGTCCAATCTGGAAATCGCCCTCAAAATATTCCGTTTCATCCTGGAACATGCGCAACTTCACAACTACAAACCGTAAATTACAATATTATATAACCGTGTAATTTCGAATTTCTAAATAAAACGCGCTTAATTTTTTTTTATTTTTAAAAGATCCCTCAAAATCCAGAGTTTTTTTTAAAATCTATATTCAAGGGTTATTGGACAAGGAATTTAAGAATTGACCTTTGGCACTATACCTTTAACCTTTACAGAGGGAAGTTGAGCGATCTCCCGCGCTGCGACAACTCGGAATTTAACAGTCACATGACGCCTATCATGCTCGCGGCCCGGGTTGGGAATTATGATTTGATAGCACTCTTTGCATCGCATGGGGAGGTGCTCAAAACGGATCTGACCTACAGATCCGGGTTGAATCCGCATGGGAGACGGCGGAAAAAGGAGCGGGAGGGTGGGATGCAGAGTCGGGTGGGCGTGGCCAAGAAGAGGAATCGGGGCGGGATTGGACAGCTCCTTTGTTGCTGTTGTAATATTGATCGGATTGATCGGGAGGACATTCGGGATGATTATCAGCGTCTCCATGAGTATCAAGCCCTCACAAGCCCGGAAATGCTTTGTTATCATGTGAACACGACGAGTGGGAAATTCGATCCCATTCTCAAAGCGTTCCAGTACATCGAGGAGCTTGAATATGTAATACAGGTTTTTTTTTTTCTTTTGAACTTTGAATTTCCCACTCAAATCCTCATCGGCTCCCATTTCTTTTTATCCACAATTTAAATTTGAATCGTATAGGTAAAACTGCGGGAAGTGGAATTTCATGAGGAGTACCAACAAATGATCGATAAAATGAAGGAGTTCACTGTTCATTTACTCTGTGAGCTCAATTTTTTAAATTTCCCGTACAATTTCCAACAAATTAAGCGGGAAAATATGAACATACCAAGTCAAGTTGGTATTTTTTTTAAAAAAAAAACATTATTTTGTGTGTGAATTCTTGTCTTTTTTGGTTTTGATGTTCAAAATTCAAAATGACCTCTGGAAATTGTCAAATTTTGTCTTTGAATTTGAATTCCCCGCCGGTTTATGTTTTTTGTCTAGCAATGTGCGGGAGTTCAAAAGAGTTGGAGTTGTTATTGTCCGTTGGGGAGGGTTACCACGCTCGTCACGATCGCTACCCGCGAATCATCATGGCAATGGAGTTGGGTCTTTCCGAATTCGTGTCTCATTCCCACACGCAGCGGGTAATTTGAAACGATTTGTGAGAGATTCAAAAGAAATTATAGTGGATTGGATTCTTATTGACTATTGATGAGATTTTCTTGATGTTTTGTTTTGGGCAGACATTGTACATGCAATGGGCAGGTGATGACTGGAACGAATGGCGTAGTTTTACAAAGACTCAAAAAGTGATTCAGTTCCTCATGCGCGTCTTTTTCCTCCCACTTTTCCTCCTCTTTGCTTGTGGGGAGCAGGGAAATAAACATGGCCGACTCCTCGCCGCTCCCATCAATCGCTGTTTCTACGCCGTCATTTCACAACTCATTTTCATCGCTCTCGTCGTCACGGAAGTCCTGACAGAGCTCCAACAACCCACTGAGAGAAACCCCCCAAACTTATGTAACCACACATTCAAATTTTCAAGAAAAAATTCTTGAAATTCTTGAAATTTAAATCTACCGCCAAAATTATGAATCACATGAATCATAAATTTGATAAATACATATAAAATCCCTGATGTTTTCCTTCCTACTTTCTATGCGCAGACGTGGAACTAACGATTGCTGTATTCGTTTGTGGGCAAATTCGGAGTTTGGCGCGTCAATTTTGTTTCGCGCCAAAAGCGTTTTTCCGCTCCTGGTGGAATTTCTACGATTTGGTAAATCACGCTCTTTTTGGTGGTTGCTTCATCTGTTGGTTTATAATTTACACGGCTCCTCCCAACAACGTAAGCTCAAATTTCAAATGTCAAAAAATTCAACATTCAAATATAAGCGCCAAATTCTACTTCAAGTTCAAAAAAAAATATTTTGCCAATTGTGAATCGTTTTTTCGCGCGTATAAAGGTGCATTTCTTGGGGGAAAGAGAGCCGATGGAGCGTCACTACTGGAAGTTTTATGACCCGCTCATGATTTCGGACGTCTTCCTTGCCATCGGGACGGTCATGGCATGTGGGAAACTTTTCCGGTTCGTCCTTCTTCACGCAACAATCGGACCGATTCAAGTTGCTCTCGGGGAAATGATCAAAAATTCGGTCATTTTCCTCATCTTTTTCCTCGTTTCCTTCGCATCGTTTGGACTCGGTACAAAAAAAAAAAAAAATAGCAAATAGAAAAAAACCGGGGAATTCCAAAAATTAAAAAATTGGTTCTGAGAATTAAATTCAAATTTCCCACTAAACTCGGAAATGATAGTAATTCCCTTAGTAATTTTTCCTTGGTACAACAAAAAAGGGATCACGATAATTTACGCGCCGTACAAAGGACTGAAGAATGCCAAGGAGGAGGAGCAAAACGATGTGTTTACAAGTCATTGGGGAACCGTCGTGGAAATGTATTGGAATTTATTTGGGATGGCGTCTGCGCAGTCCGGGGAACTCATTTCCATCCCTGTGACCAATCCAAATGAAGTAAATGGGACGGAGAGTTATTACGAGCATTATGTGACGGAAGTCACCGGGAAACTCCTCTACAGCGGTGAGCAGAGGGAAATCATGGAAAAAAATCAAACGTTTTTTCCCAAATAAATGAAGGCGCGCCGATTTTCGAATTTTTAAATGTTTTTTTTCGTCTTTTGTGATTACAGTTTACAGTTTCTTTGGGCCGACGATCCTTTTCAGTTCGCTCCTCGTCGCCTTTATTACCAATACTTTTGGGAAAATCATCGAGGAAAATGATACCAACTGGAAATTCTACCGTGCTCAAGCAAGTCCCAATTCAAAATTCAAATTTCAAAAGCGTTATTTTCCCGAAATTGTCAATTTGAATTTCCAGCTTTATTTCTCAGACTGTTTGACATTTCAAATTAGTGGTATTTATTTTAGTGGTTTTTTTAAAATGGAATTTTGTCATTATTCTTTAGATTTGGATATATTTTTCCCGCGCCTCCGTCATGCCGCCACCATTGAATTTAGTGCCGACGCTTTGGGACATTATCAGTTTCTTCCGGATGCTCCGAAACGTCAAGGCTCATCCAAGCAAATATATTTTCACGTGCAATTGTGCCGTCTGCTTCCACGCCGTACGTCCATACATCTAAATCCACACATACAAAATGTGGTGTGGAGGGAAATTCAAACTTAAAATTTTCCCACGTGTAATGTTTAAATTAATTGTAATTGTTGTTTCTATTGTATTATTTGGAAATTTGGAATCTATTTGTAGGACCGTCACTACACGACGAAAGAGTTGGATGGACACAACAAAGACTACGAAAATCTGAACAGGGTTCTCATCCAGCGCTATTTCCGATCCAAAAGAGCGCTGGATGCGCGAACGAGCGCGACGTCCGAGGACATGACGACGCTCAATGAGGAAGTCGACGATCTCCGGGAATTCGTTAAAAATGCCTCCAAACGGATCGATGAGCTTGAAGGTCGTGGAGCTGAAACTGATGCTGAAAGTAAAGACAAGGGCGGAGCTACTCAGATAACTCCTCACACTTTCCATGACTCCACCCAAACGGGAGTAGTTTCAACTAATATAGTTGGTACTCAAATGGGCGCAGGCGCAGGAGAAGCGGAATCCCGGTCGACCAACACGATTACCAAGGAAATCTTCACAGAGTCCCAAATGATCGGTCCGGACGCTCTTGCTGTTGCTGTCGATGACTCCGCCCCTCAAACAAAAGTCAAGACCACGTCCACCCTCACGCTCAAGACCAATGAGAGCAGTTGGAAAGTGAGCGGGAGCAAACCTCCAGACGTTAAACCAGGCGGGAATGTAGACAAATCCAGTTCCAGCTCGGCGGCAGTGGGGAATTCCAAACTCAAAACCCAATCGGACCAGGAGTTTAAAAATAAAAGTACGGGAACTATGTCTTTGGATGGAATGAAGAGAAAAAGCGGGGAAAAGGATTTGAAAACAGTCAATGGGATTAGCAATAAGGCGGATGGGGAGGAAGAGAAGACTAAGGAATCCGAGCGGGAGATTCAAACTCTGTATAAATCATCCTCAATGAAAACAGAGACGGCGAGCGCGGAAATGATGGCAGGTGATAAAAACAACTTGCCCATGACTACTTTGCTCAGTCCGAAGAATTCGAATTCGAATTCGAATTCAAATCCTAACACTCGAAATTCGAGGACGAGGACCAATCCGAGTTTGGCTCCAATTTCAAATTTGATTATGAACCCTCCTTTACCGCCTTTACCAACCACGCCGAGTCCATCTCAATCTCAACTCACAAAGACACCGAGTCCCAGTGTTGTCGTCAAGGAAAACTCGAGTAAAAAATTCTCCTCGAAAAACCCCGTCAAGTCCGATGAAAGTGTCAAAAAATGACGAGTTGTTTTTGTGTGTTTTGGTTTTTTTTTATGAAAAATGTGGGAAGTTAAATAAAGTGAATTTTTTGTGTGGTGCTCTATTTGGGTTGGGGTTCGATTCCAGGCGAGAGCGCTTTTTTTAAGGATTCATAATTTGAACTGGCCTTGAAATAAAATAGTCCAAAATCCGTTACCTGTGTCGGTAAAAACAGAACCTTTTATATCAACTAATCAACTAATCCACTGTAACTTCTATACTCTTTACTTCAACTTCCTGAAAGTAAAACAAATGAACGCGCACAGGTATATACTCTTTATGTTATCTTTTTTTGTACTTATACACAGTGATGATAATACAGTCTCAATTCGTTTTGTCAACACCATGTAGATTATTTGAGGAATTTTCGGCTTTTTTTCTACTAAGATGGTCACCCAGTTTTTCAATCGTTTTCATTAGTCTTATATTCTGTTCATTTAAAAGCTCAACTCGAATTTCATTTGCTTTCAACTGTTTTCCCATACTTCCTAAAATGTCGGTTGGGTCCACGACCAATTCTTGTTCTTGTATTGGTCCATTCAGATCCGGGTAACTATGTATAACAGAAAATTATATAAGAATTTTCAAAACATTTACATTAAGTATATCGTCTGTTAAGTTCACAAACGAACTATAATTATTTTCCTTAATTTCGTTGACCTGCTGCAAAGGTCAAACGGCTCAAGATGGAGCTTTGGGTCCTTCGACATTATTGTCTGCCATGACCTTTTCTGTCACCCTGAATTTTTTCGGGATTTTACCCACAAAGACGGACGTAGTAGTAGTAATAGCATTTCCACAAATTAAGGAAAATCGTTATAGTTCGTTTGTGAACTTAACAGACGATATGTATAAATATTATGCATTGATTTAATCAATTTGACCATGTATATATGTAAAAGGGACGTACCTAGATAATAATTCTAAATCGGATGTAGTTTTTTCTAAACATCTTTCTAATCTGGAAACTTCATTCTTTTGACGTTTGAATTGATGTTTCTCATCTTTTAAATTAACTGAGAGAGACTCAGCCTTCTTTTTCAGTGCAAGATTATTGTTTCGTAAGACAGCATTTTCTTTTTTGAGGATTTCCACGACCGTCGTGGTGCTCATCAATTGAGTCACTTGCTCCTCTTTGTATTTCATTTCATCTTTTAACTTTTCTACCGTTGAAATTAAATTATTCTTGTCCCGTCGTTCATTTTCTAAATGTGTTTTGATTAGATTCATATTATCATTGGTTTCACTTTGAGTCATTTTCAGTTCATGATGTATAGTTTCCAAGCTTGTCAAAGCATTTTCCAAACGAATTCTTTCTCTCGCTTCTTGTTTACAAATCTCATTGTGAGCCCGTAATTTCTCCTCTAATTCTACACATTTTGATTCAATGTATTCTAGGTATAGGAAACAGATATGAAAGTTGATTAGATTTGCCAATTTGCCAATTTGCCCGCACAATTGTGAAGTACATAAGTATACATGTATTTAAGTAAGTACGCTTTTTTTTAAAGGTGACAAACCCTATGACAGGAGACGTTATATGAGTATTTGTACCTTTTCTTCTCTTCATTTCAGATTTTGTGGTTCTCTCCTTGATCAATTCATTCTCTAAATCCGAGGATTTTTTCTCCATATGCTCCACAACTAATTTATGATCTCGAACTTGAGTATTGAGAGAATGCTGGGACGTTTTGAGTTTTTGTTCTAAATCATTAGTTATTTTCTGAGTGGACGTGGCTTTGGCTACAATCGAATTACAATCATGATGAAGAGCATCACACCAACGTGAAACGGATGTCCACTGGCTCACCCAAAATATTTGGTCACGAAGGTCACATCTATTCAAAATATTGAAACTGTAGACATTTCAAGGGAAAATGACAATACACAGGCAGATGAGTGAGTACATTTTTTGTCTCATTTACTTTGTTTTTGCCAACACGGATTCTTCATTTGTAAAAGCTTTTCAGTCCACCAAAAAAGAAAGAGAACGCCGCATGGAAGTATATGTATATAGTTTTCATTCAAAGAAAGCAAATTAAAAACTGTGCACAATAGTAATAAGTGAAAATGAAAGTCACATGGCTATAGTTTGTAAAATATATATGATACAATTCACATGATATTTGCCTTTTAAACAATTTTCCAAAGTTTCCCCAACACTACGAAGAATACTTTGTGTGGCTCCACACGAGTCACAACATTGTATATGAACTACATCCGTTTGACAACTGGCATCATTTGAATGCATCGCCTTGTCCTGCACATCATCATCATCATATTATTATTATTATCCTAATATTTCAAAGGAATCACGAATCTCTTTTAATTTGGAAAAAAATTCGACAGTATATATTTTTAACAATTTCATATGTACATACTCGAATACTTGCGGATTTCCCTCGAATTTCCAGTTTCATCATAGCTTGACCCAAGTGAAGTAGAGCCCGAGAATTAGTAGTTGCAAGGTTTTCCTATATAATGCCAACAAAGGATTTTCCAAACTATTTGTGTAATAATACATATTATACATATGAATTAGGTTTAGGTACCATGTACCATATATATATGTAGATATGTAATAGATTCTAAAAAAAACAAAAAAAAAAGATGTTGTGCATACCATAACAGCTTTTGTATAAGCATCTAATTCTAAGATTTTAGTTTTAAGTTGTCGAACAAGAAGTCCAATATTGCAATTGTGTTGATTCTCTTCCGTAAAGGGACTTGCTACTGGAAGGAAAAAAGCATCATCTAACATGGGCACACCCGTTTTATTAAAGTCTGTCCCATCTGGATGCACAATGTCGATAAGATCTTTAATGAACTTTAGAAAGACGAGGAGGGCATAGTAAAGACGATCATGGAGAAGCTCGAGCAAGTCCAGATAATGTCGCTCCTTGGAAATCTCCCGATTTCGGAGTAAAGAAATGACTTGATGAATTTGAACGGCATTTAACTTGATCGTCGGGTATTTCCAACTCGGAGCAGATACTTGTCCAGTTTTTGAAACAAATTCTCGTACGGCTTGATCAACGTCCGCCACATTTAATTCCTTTTTTTTTTTTACAAATTCAAATTCAATTTCTGACTGACATTTGTTTCTATATGTATTATATTTTTTATGTACATATTCCCACACATCTATACTATACGCAAAGAATTCTATATGTTTATGTGAGACTCAACTCCTCCTAAACTACTGAACGTAGAGACTTGAGAGTTTTACATGTAAGGACTACTTTTTTGTCTCATACAACATAGGCTCATCAAAAGTTTAAAAATGTTCCTCCAAAGGATACTTTTAAAAATGTCCATTTTTTAATTAAACCAAATTGAGTCCAATTAAATATATATATTTGTCGCTAAGGAAATGTCACAATTTCCTGTAAGAGTCCGCCGTAAAAGAAAATGTCCTTTGATTTATTTAAAAAAAAATTTTGGGGCAAATTTTAAAAAACAAACAAACTCATTTGGAAACTTGACGACATAATTTGACTTTTTGACTAAATTATTTTTGGAATTACATAATAAGTGAATTAATTTTATTTGCGTAATAAGGCTGAAAGCGACGGGGCTTTTATATGTTAGTTTCGATTTCAAAAAAATGACTATAGAGGTAAAATCGAGGGACGAGAAAGGGATTTAGTCCGATTAGCAAAAAAATAATGGGTAAAAAGTGGATGGTCCAGAAGATGAGGCGAAAAACGAGTGAGGGATAAAAGTTGAATAGAGGTCAACGAGTTCAAATTTTAGAATATATAGGCAAAATGTTTTAAAGGAAATTGTGCTGTCATGTTGTCGATTTACTTCATAAACTGGGTTTCGGATATGTTTGCATTGTTTTAATTATTTGCGCATTTAAAATACAATGGGACGTTGGGTCAGGTCAAGACTTTTAAATAGTAGCAGGAGAACAGGGAATGAAAAGAAATTAGAATTTTGTGTTCGAACAAGGACTAAGATACTATTTTGGAGTCGCTGGAAGCGACGGGTTTTTTTACTTGTATATATATGTATATAAGTATATATACTTATATATTGTTGAACACTTACCATGCATTGAATCCCAATTGAAAATAAATCTTCGAACATGTCTATCTTCCCTTCCATCCTCAATACGGCACTCTAAAAGTGTATCTATATAAGTATATTGGTATATTTATATGTTTAGGCGAGGAGACGACTGTTTGCACAACGTGAACAAATTATCAATATTTCAGATATCCTTGACACAGAATTGCTTGTCTGCGAATTTACTTTTCAAAAAAGTCAGGATATTAAAAAAAAGTTAAATATAATTTACTTTTAATATTGTAGATTATCTAAAGTACCATACAAAAGGACTTTCGAAATTCGAAAACAGTTTAAATACACCATGTTCTTGTTGACGAATCAAAGTATTCAACTTTGATTGACTTTCTTGTTGTTCCAATTTAGTGCTACAAATTATTATTATAAGGTTCCTCCGATTCACAAGATGATGTAAAAATATTACATTACAATAAAAATAAAAGTATTCTTTATTCCGGAAAGAAGATTTCATTAAGGTGCAGTAATTTAAAAGGGGAGTTGATTATTGTCAAGTCGGAAACCCCATGTCTTAATATTACTGTGACAACTTGTGGCAGGCCAACTTTTTAGTCGTCATCTGTGTGCGTATATGTACAGAAGTATTACAGGCTGTAATTTACAGCACAATTATATGTGTCTTGTACATATTTAAACGATAACCGCAACATATCATACCTATATTCGTTGCACGACTTGTTATATTTAATTAATTAACTTAATAGAAAGCATAAATAGAGTAGATCTCAAACTTTAGAAAAAAACAAGACATGGGTAGATTGTAGATAGCGAGAGGTACAATCAAAGGCATATATATACAGTAAGATATATTTATAAAAGTAGGATGCATAAATCAGTTATAACTCTTATTACAATTCACCCCTACCAGATTGACAGTAGCCTATCTTTAAGGCGTAAATACGGATAATTTCAATCAAATATTATTTAGATGCCAAAATGTTTAACGTTTCATTTGTGAGTGGAGCCGAGTTATTTGTCATTTACCTAGTCATCGTGTACATAGTCTTCAGTCGGTAAGTCGTCATATTATGACTGTATAATAATATGTGTTTTGAATATATATGTCTCAATGTACCTTGGAGAAATAATAATCACATCAACTCTTATATTTTTATATTTTCCAGGATATTTCCATTTCTTTTAGCATGGATTATTCAGTACAAGTACAGCTGCTCTATAACAATCGGACGAATCACGCTACCATATTTAGCACTCCGAAATGTTCGAATTAATAAAAATGGCTACTCAGTTGTAAGTTTTTCTTTTTACACATTTTCATATGTTTTTTAGTATAGTTTGTAAGTAAAAATTGAGGATAACAATCTTGAAATTTGATTTCCATATTTTTCATATGCTCTATGTATTTCAGTTTATTGATCGAGTTGGATTCACAAGTAGTTTTGTCAATAGTGAAGCACCAAAGCTATTGTCTGTTATAATAACTTCCGTCAGTATAATCAAGACATCAACAAAAGCATGGAACTCAGCTGGGCCTACTGTATCCCGTTCCCCTCCGAAAGCGGGCAGACGACAAAAATTGAAAGCTCCTTCATTTGTTTCGAATTTAGTACAATTCTTAGGGATTCACATTAATCAAATAAATGTGTGGGGATGGTTAGCTTTAGATGACAAGAAAGGGATTCACTACAATGTCAAAGTGGATAATATATCTGTCGATGGTTGTACTACTGTTGGGGCATCCAGCATTTGTGCTTGTATTGTTGTGAATTTGGAACGGGTGAAAGCTCGAGTAAGTGAAAATTGGTTACCGACTGAAGAAGATTTAATATCACCCCTTGGGAGTTCATATTTTAATGGACAGTCTGGACGAACACTGTTCGAGTATACTTTTGATTTCCGTCTTAATATAATATTCAGTCCTAGAAATTCAGGAGAATTTTTAGAGGTATACATTCCTATACTTTTTCCGTCTTTCATACGACTATATGTATTACTATTATACATGTATGTACATAGTTAACTTTTAGCATAACCATGTCCTATATGTGCGATTGGGTTTTCTGCATTGGATTTCCCGCACGTCCGTCTGTTCATAACACAGGAAATAAGTTAAATTATAATGTCTTGAAACATTGCAGCATTTCAGCGTGGAGGTAGAACGCCTTGTAATTGTTTGGGAACTCAAAGAAAGGTCATTAGTCTTGCTGTCTAAATTACAACGAAATCGAACAGCAATGTCTGGACCAGCACCTGATGTAAACGAGACAGACAAAAGTAGTGCATTGTGGCTTGACAAGTTGGAAGATATAGTCTTTACTCAGTGTGTACCGAAGGTGAAGAATCATATATGTGTATTTAAGAATTTAATTTTGTTTATCTTTACTAATAAATCAAACCAAATCTAATCTACTATCATATGTGGGTGCTATTGAGGCATTTGGTATTTAATTCTTGTTCTTTAATATAGGAAATCAAATTTCGGATATTTGAGACAGAGTGCCGTATATCCGATGAAGACTCGGAAACGAATTTTGAGTCTCGGGTATCGGGATTTTCATTTACATCTCGATGTCAAATCTCTAAAGTTGAAAGCATTGAGTCAATCTGTTTTGAATCTCAGTTTGATCTGGGACTAATACGTATAGAGCCTGATCCTCATCAGTGTTTGTTTGTCGATCAATTCTCTAATTATGTAAAGGTAAGTTATACTCGACAACAATGGTATACGAAATACCATACCAAATACCTAATTCAATAATTAAAGCGTGTCATAGTGTACTATAGTCTTGACTCTAATTTTCAGTTTGATAAACGGGATTTGAAAATGGATTTGGATATTTCTAATTTCTGTCTTAAATCCTATGACAGAATATTGCAATACAAAAAAACAAAATTCATGTCGAATTCAAATATTGTAAGTATTTTAGCAATTTTAGCTTAATAATATTAATAGTATTATTGCTATTCAATGGGATGATTTTTATTCTGTGCTTTTCTTTGGAATTGTGAGTTTTATTACTGCTTAAAATTTAAAATTACTCATTACTTTTTGACTTCCAGATGGATCCGTTACCTAAAACACCCTTTAAATTTCAAGAAACATTCCGATCCGCAGGCATGTTAAACAAAAGCAAAAACAAAATTGTTTTATTTTATTTCAATCATTGTTTATAAAATAACTATAAAATCAAATCATTAATCCTTTATTATTGTTTTTAATTTCAGGGTTAAAATTTGAAATTTCCGAATTAGAAGTACAGTGTAATGAGAAGAGTGGATCGTTAACAAGTGTATTTTTAGATGCAGAGTGTAAAAATCTCAAGCAAATCCTATCTGAGGATGTCAGTTCTATTGAAATTGTTGTTAAAAATTTGAATACCAGTTTAAATTATGTCGAGGAAGGTATATATCGTCCAATTCGCTTCGAACTTCTCGGTTTTCATCTTCAACGTGAACAAATTGGTGCTAAAATAACAGGAAGTCGATTTCAAATTATTCCGAGAATTGAAGAATTAATTCTACCCTGGTTGCCATCAAACCAGACAAACAAGACTGATAACATGTAAGCAAATTTAAAAATACTTGTGTATCCTTTTATTCTGTTTAAATTTAGCTTTCGTGGATAATGTAATGAAAGAACTAAAAGTTCGCTATATTCTTTATGTTTTTATTATCATTACAAAATTTATAGGGAGCCATTAAGTGGAAAAACTTTAAAAACATATCTGAAAGGTGTTAATATAGAAATATTCGATGCAAAGCTACAATATGTGTCAGAAAATCATTGTAAGTCCAATAAATTCTACTTGAAATGATTAGAGTTGATCGATGAAACAATCTAATTTTGTAAGTATATGACTAAACTCCTTGTAAAAGTAATCATATCTTTCTTTTTTACTTTTTTCTAGTATGTTTAAATGCGGATTTGGGAACTCTGTTCACAACCAGTGATACAAAAAGTCGGAATATTAATATTGAAAGGTATATAGTTCAATTAAGAATTTCAATCTATACTTGAAGGAGTTTCATAAAATACCTAACTTTCCATCATGTCATACTTTATTTATAAACTAATAATAAAACTAAACCATTGCCTAATGTGTTTAAAATAATTTTACAGATTTGAAGTCTTTTCATCATCAAATTTTAGTGACTGTGTAAGAGTTATGGACATTTTTGCGTAGAATATTTAATTTTTGTACATAAGTAGCATATATATGTAGTATATGTACAGTGTACTGTCTTTCTCGTACGATTTATGGATAATATTCATGTTTTATTGTACCCTATTTGTAGACGCTTAATCCTCTATTAACCATTCCAAAGGGAGATTTTACTACTAAAATGAGCAAGGATGATGTAAAATACGAATTTTCTATACATGCAAGTACTGTCATGTATTGGAGCCCACTACTTCATCTTCAATTGACTCAATTTGCCAAGAAAATCAATACAGTAGCTTCTAAATTTAGGAAAAACAGTAAGTCAAAAATTGTATAATTATGGAGTCGTCCAAAGCTAATGGCTTTTAAATTGGCACCATAGTGTCCTAAATTTTAAGTTAAATGTACAATTCGATTGCAAATTATTTCATTTATTTCGGTTCTTTCCTTTTGATTAGATGACATTGCCGATAAACATAAAAATACAAAATTGAAAATATCGAAAATAATCTCTGTACGATTTTACAAATCATTTTCGCTCATCGCAAAGTTGTCAAAAAATCATTCTGTCAAATTTAAAACAGGTAAAAAAAACATACCAACTGGAATCCAGTCTTTCAAATGTGTCTATAAATTTTTTCGATTTCTTTTACTAACTACTATAAGTACTATACAGACCATGATTGATTTAGGGTTGGTTGTGATTTTCGCTTTTTGTTTTGTTTCATATCTAGATAACTGGCAAATTGAAAAGGGAGAAAATCACTTCGACTGGAGCTGCAATACTTTAAAGTTAAGTTTTGATGGTACTCGCATAGGAAGACTGGATCAATTCAGCATGTCCAAAGGACCAAAAACATTACACGTCACGAAACCTTTTAGGAAAAGTTCTGGACTTAGTATTAAAGAAAACAAGACCTGGTATTTCACTTTGTTAATTAAAATCCTTTTATACTGTTGCGTGCAGTTTCTGGTATTCATCCTATTGAGTCATTCATTTAATTTTTTATGTTGAAGGTTGGTGGAGATTGCAAAATTTAGCTTAACATTTCCTTATGGATACAACTTTGCGTCGGCTTTCAACGAAGAGTTTATCTCTTGTTTCAAATGGCTTAAAAAGCAACATGCAAAACCAAATCCAGATTTGTCAATGTTTTGGTCTGATTTGTTCATCAAGGTAATTGATACACTATTTCATTAGCTACTTAATTAATTATTTATTTATTCTAATTATTGCAAGTTGTGAGAGGGATTTGCCACAAAAATTTCATCAATTTCCTTTTGCTCCAAATAAAAATAGATAAAAGCGGCAAGAATAGAAGTGGGTGACGATCCCTTTGAAGTAAAATTGCGAGACAATTATGAACTCTTGGAAGATGAGTATTTTGAGAATTTAAAACGCACTCAGGTTTTAGATACAAAAATTACACAACTGTATAAAACAAATCTCCTCATGTCGTCATCTAAAATTGATGAATTGAGGAATCAGTTGAAGGAAAAAAGCTCTACAATTTACATTCAAAGAAGTAGAAAATTATATGAGGTAATGGATTCGCTTTATTTTTGTCAAAAACTAGATCATCTTCAGTTTTACTTTCATGCTCAAAGTCACAAACTCTGTACAATTATTGTTATGATGAATTTGTAGGGTCATGCAATTAGATCACATTTACTCCTCTGGGAATTAGATGAAATTCAAATTATATCCATGGCTGATCCGGCAATGCATGGAAAAGATAAAATTATGAAAGTCCTTCAAGAACTGGACCCAGACAGTCCATGGCCTGTGGATGGCTTGGAATTCAGTACTCTTTGGTGTCGATCTGTACGTTTTGATGTTTCCAAGTGGAGAGTTCAGCTGAGAGATTTTCCCCAGCCTTTGATGGATTCCAAAAATATTCACTTTTGGGGAAAATTTGCAGCGGCCGAGGCACAAGCTACGAAAAGAAGTATGTTGTAATCTTGTTGTAATCTAAGTTTTTATTTCATTCAATTTAATTTTTTGAAAGAGCTAATAATGCAACGTGTGTGTTTTAATGTTTCCATCATGACTACAGCACTAAGAGGATGTGAAATAGAGATTGGTGGACCTTATGAATCAGATTCCGTGGAAAGAAATATGAATGGGTTGAAATGGTACTATGATCTCAACTGTGATGTGGAGTGCCTTAGTGTCGCTTTTGGTCCTTGTTGGGAACCTGTTTTGGCCCAGTGTAACTTAGCATTCGAGAACATATTTTCCGCTCCACGAGATCCGAGTAAACCGCTACCTTTTTGGGATAAAATAAGATTTCTGTTCCACGGACGTCTGTACACAGCAGTCACAACATTGACACACTTACTGCATGCATCCCTGAATCCGTATAACACAACAGAGGAAATGGAAGTTACTTGGACTGAAGTTGCTATTGCTTGGACCAATGGTAAATATGACTAATTATATATTATACATACATTAATTTTTATTAATTTTATAAAAGCCATAACAGGCTTGGCCGGTTTTTAAATTTTCCGTTCCTCTTTCATGTATTCGTTATATTTTTAATTTTTTATGAACAGGGAAAATAATATTTGAAGGCGACTTGAATATATATGTACGGACAGCATCAAAGTACGATGATTGCAGAATGCTTCACTTACCCAATGTACGCCTAACATTTAAACTTAATTGGAATTGCCTTGCTGATGCAAATGATCATCATTCTGTGACTCCTTGTGCTCCTGATAAACTTCCAGAGTATTCAAGCAATCAAGTTAGTAATTTTTTAATTTTTTTAGTGTACACGCTGTACACCATCTAAAATTAACATGTTTTAAAAAATTTCCAATATGGTTGTATCTATTGTATATTTCCAAACGTAGGAACATGATTCTTATCGAGCTTTTCGATCTCAAAATTTAAATATGAACATAAGTTTGGAAACGCGTTCTGGAAGAACCCAAACAAGTTTTCCAACTGCTGTCCTGTACGGGAGTACATTGAGGTAAATTTTCATTTGCACTCCGAAAGTAATGACAGTCATCGACTGTGCTGTCGTTGTTAATAATATCTGATTGATGATTATTATCAAATTTATAGATGGTTTGAAAATTTGAAACTGATTTTATCTGGAACTACTCGGCCGACTAAACGCGGTGTCATTTTCCGAAATACACGACTGAGAAAAATCCCAATTAGCCGACATTATAAGAAAATAAGACTTTCCGTTAGTTTAAATCGCTTTCATGTTTGTTACTGGGTCTCCTTTTCAATGCAGAGTGGTGTGGAAATTTTTAGTGGGAAATTGTCCAGTTCGAGTGGTAAGTACAGTTCTTAGTACAACTTATGAAATAAACTTGACTTAAAAAAACGAAAGACACAAGTATAATGACGACAACGACTGTTACTTCCAGAGCATCAATTAGCTCTCGTCCCCCTTGGTGATGGATTGATTCATAGGCCGAAAGCGGATTGGAGTGTTGTGTATGTAAATAGTGAATTAAATGATACAGAAATTTGGTTACAGTCTTCTCTCCAACAAGAAGTTACTAATGAGGTATGTCTTACATCAAGTAGAAACTGAATGGTGACGAAAGAACAATTGTTATGCATTGATGATTGCTTTTGTTTTTCCTTTACAAGATTAACTTCCGAAGGCCAATTGAAAAGTTTTTTTTCATGAGTATCGATAAACTGTCATATGGGAGAGAAGCTTTGCTAGGAGCTGGAAGCGCGGGAGAAACTGGAGAAGGACACAAGTAAGAATGACACGTATTAAAAAATATGATTGTAAAACTTTTGTTACTATTTACTTTTCTCATTATGTTGATGTTTTGTAAAACAGGAAAGACACACCGCAACATCGACTCGTCGTGCATGAACTGAAAGGGGCTTGGACAAGTAGTAACCGAGATGTTGCATTTGCACTTATTGATTCATTTGTGAAAGTTCAGGTGAGTTCGATAGTTCCCAAAAGTGTGATAAAGTAAACATCTTGTAGGTGTATTCAATATATCTGACTCCCTTTGAGATTGCTCAACGTTTTTACTTTATAATTACTTTAGCAATTGAAGAAAAACTTGTCTACAGAAGCTTTAAAAAGCTTTTTTAGTAAACATGATGGGCCAAATGGAAGTCCATTGAAAACAAAATCAAATAATGGGGATGGAAAACTTACTCGGACTGCTGAGATTGCTTCCCCAACGGCCGGAACTCAGGTATGCAAATTTACTGATGGCGGAAAAGATGATGCAGAAATACAAAATATCCCTTTTACTTATTTGAATATCCAAACTTACATGTGTGGTATTTAACTTTTTGTTTTTAGAATCAGAGATCTCAAATGGGTTCATCTCCATTGAGTAGTATTCAAGGACAGAATGCTGCTGCTTCATTATTACAAAAACTTATCTCCGAAGCTGAGAGTCGTGGTGTTGTATTTTCTGAAGATTTAACGGCACCCCCACCTCAACAAAGTTTACATGGCTTAGCTCAAAGCTCTCTTGATGATGTTATTTTACAAAAATGGCTCAGTATGTTTGCTTTTCTTCTTAACTTATTTTTCCAACTTTTGTTTATACAGGGGGATTTATTCATAAAACTATGGCTCTTGTGATTTTCAGTTGAACTGGTGAATTGTCAAGTTTTACTAAAAGGTTGCGAAACAAGTGGATACGTTATTTTGAGTGCTTCAAAGGCTCATATAATTCAAAGGGAACACAAGCCAGTTTGGAAACATGGAACTATTGTTCCTAAAACTACTTGGGTTGGTGCTTTAGAAGGAATGCAGTATTATGCCACAGTATCCGCTGGATGCTCTGATACTCCTGAAGGTATATGGTCAAGTTTATCATGAATGATTCATCACTATTATTAATCCATTTATTGTCTCATTAAAGCATGCGCTTGTTTCCCCACACCGGGGAAGTGTATTCGAGTAGGCATGAATGTTTTATGGAGACTCTTGATGCAAGAAAATTCCTTCATTCTTGTGTACTTTTATTCTGTTACAGAAAACATTCAATGGCTCTCTGTAGAAAATATTGAAGAAAGAGACTCTTCAACTATATCCACTGTACCCGATATGGTTGGGAGTGGACAGTCCGTAGGGGGAGTGGTTAGCGAAACTGTAAGTGGAACGGTTATATATTAGCGACTTAATTACAATTAAAATGACTAAATTACCTGTAGTGTCCTATAGAATAGTCTAAAATATTAATTAAAAGTCATTTTAATTTTATACATATCGTCTGTTAAGTTCAAAAAGGAACTATAATTATTTTCCTTAATTTCGTTTGTCCGAGTTGACCTGCTCTGG
>JAIUND010000721.1:0-55644 GCA_034699125.1 Gisinianus flammeolus
GACATTATTGTCTGCCATGACCTTTTCTGTCACCCTCAATTTTGTCAGAATTTTACCCACAAAGACGGACGCAGTAGTAGCATTTCCACAAATTAAAGAAAGTCGTTATAGTTCGTTTGTGAACTTAACAGACGATATATATATTAGAGTGGAAATTTTAACAGAATGGAATAGCAGTACAAGTGGAAATATTGAAATACTGAAATACAGATAGAAGTTGGCATTATATATCTTAGTTGAGACTGTAATGTATCTACATTCTATATACATCTGTACATAGTATTTCAGTTCCAGTCTCAGCTTATTTGTGTGTACACACTCCATCTCCATCTCCAACTACTACTTATGTACATACATATTTAAGTACACGGTGTATATTATTTGCACAATACTCTTGTTCTTGTATATGTGTACACATGCAAGGAGGAAAGGTACGATACATATTATCAAATTGGTCTTACATACCAACTAAGAACTCTCTTTCTCTCTCTCTCTCTCTTTCTCTTTCTCTGTGTATATATGGAAGCTGAAGAAAAATTTGCATTGCAAATTTTCCTAGAGTCATCGGGTGCGAGTGAGAGAGAGAGAAAGAGAGAGAGAGATGAGGGGAAAGGAAAAATCTACTTTATCTCCCCTACACACTTACATAAACAGAGATAGTTGCACATACTAACTACATATACAAAAGATACCGACGAGTACGAGTACGACGAATACGACGACAACGACTACACGACTACGAACCGTGCCATTTTAGTCACTAGATTTTCTACAAGAGAAAAGAGAGAGAGAGAGAGAGAAAAAAAAATTACGGAGGACGTCGAACGACAAAAGTACGTGTGTGCTCATCGTCAGACAAGTCCACATGGAAACGAATAGAGAAGAGAAGAGAAGAGAAGGGAAAACTCTTTTTCTCCTCTTGAGCCAAAGAGCTCAAGAGGAGAAAAACTAAAAACCACATAGAACATAGACAAATAATATTTCAACATACCATGCACAACCACAAAAGACGACAACACACGAGAACGAGAACCATCTCCAAATTCCCAATATAGCACAAGAAATTTCAGATTTGAGATTTGAGATTTGAGAGATCTTTACATATATTAAGACGGCAACAGTGACAACGACGACGACGACAACACAACATCACAACATCAAACAGCAACAGCATATACATAAGAAAAACTCTCGCAGATTCAAATCTTACTTGAGACTTGAGAGTTGAGAGTTGAGACTCTGTCGGCAACAATAAAAAAAAAAAGCTTCAAAAGTACACGCACTTTGCAATCCACCAGACCAAACCCAAACTAAGATCTCGAGCTAAATACTAAATACCACACATGCAAACAAAAGAGAAACAACAAACAACACACGGAAACTTGAACGTCTTTCGCCCACACACAAAAAAAAAGGAAAATGATCTCTCAAATCATGTCAAATCTCCAAATCTCTGTACTCGTATTTTTATCAAATATATCAAATCCCAAAATTTTGTACATTCTCATGAGTCATGATATGATGATGGACTTCCGGTTTGCTTTTATTTTTGATTGCTTTGCTAATAATAGTTCCCTAAATTAAATTCCTAACTATACAACAATTGAATTTTGCACAATAAATACTATAAGCTGTTAAAGTTATAATTTTGGGATTTAAAGTTTGATGGTTGTGTTTTTTTCTATACAGTATGTTTTCTGGTTCTGATTTCTCGTTTCCAATTTGAAGCTGCTTTTTCTTACTTGTGAGTTTTGAGTTGAAAGATTGCGTGTGAACAAGCAAGAAAACTACTACTTTGACTTTGACTATGTGTCGTCTATATACAATTTGTTTTATTACATTTACATTTTATAGGTTTGTTGGGTTGTATTTTAGATTTTAACTTTAGCATAATGATAAATGGTACATAAGATAATGTGTGTAGAGTTTTTCTCGGGAATCTATCTTATATGACTATGTGTGTTAAATGTATTGGTGAATCGGCAAATGGCGGCCAATGCTCATAATTCATTTCATATTCATATGGGACGGGACTACTCACTGAGTATTGTGAAATGGTAATGAAATCACAGAAACAGAATCCGGATTCCATCCCAAAACTCCAAAACTTATACGTAAGCTTTGAGTTTTCAGAGACACAGTCTCTCGATCGCTGATCGCACGCGGTGGGGTAAAAAGTAAAAAGTAAAAATATGGAATAAGGAAATAAATTCACAAATATATACAAATGAGAGAGAGAGAGAGAGATTGGAAATTCAAAGTTGAAACAAGTTTTTCTCACTCGCTTGTTTTTTTGTGTGCCGCCGTCTTCTTCTTGTGAGGTTGCGATAGAATATTGAGAATATTATATCGTAGAGGATTGAGACTCCACTGGAGAGTTTTTTTCTCTTCTTCTTCTTCTTCTTCTTGTACTTAGAAGCTTAGAGAGTTCAGAGGTGTTAGAACAATCAAAGGACGATCTACGATGGGATTCAAAATTTACAATTTACAATCTATATGATCAACTACATACAAAGTAATACGAACTATGAACTACGTAAGTACAGATACGATTACACACGAAACATGTAATTTCTATTCCTCACAACCAACAACCCATTTTCATTCCAACTTCTTGTCTTTCCACGTTTTTTCTCCTTCTTCTTCTTCTTCTTCTCCTTCTTCTTCTTCTTCTCTCTCATCGGTATTCGTTGTTATTTGGGAAAAGGAAAAAGCTTCTCATGCTAATGTGTAAAAATGCTCATGCGGTCTCATGTTTGTCTGTGTGTTTGTTTGTGGATTTGTGAATTGTGAATAATAAATTTAAAACTTGGAAAAGAGAGAGAGAGAGAGAGAGAGAGAAACTTTGTATCATATCTGTAGTTTTGTGTAGTTTCATGTGGTTTAAACTTTAGAGGTACGAAACGAACGGATGCAAATTCAAAGTGTTTAAACAATGGGGAGACGAGGCAAAGCGTAGTTTTTGATTGTCAAGTTGTAAACTTGGCGAAATCAACGGCAAAGAAGAAAAAAATATGTACATATATATAAAAAAAAGTGGTTCGACTTGCTATTGTCTACAGCTACAGTCTATACAGTCTACAGTAAAGTACCGTTGTTGCCGTTGCTGCAGTTTATAGGAGATGATTCAAATTCAAAGTATAAAGGAGATGATAAAACAAATATGTACATGTGTAAACGTGTAAAGAGATGAGGAATACTGGGGAATTAGCATTGAGAGCGAGAGACGGAGGGAGAGAGAGAGAGGAAAGTTCAAGTTGAAAATTGAAAATTGAGGAATATGGTCGAAAATTTGTATCTACTATCTTGGACTCTGGACAGTTTTCAATTCGGGGAATTCTCAATGGATTTAAACCACAGGAAGAAGTTTATATAAAACATATCATAATGGTTTGTATATACAGATATATATACAAAAAACTGTAGCGGGTACAGAATAACAGAATAACAGTAGCAGAATGAATGTATAGAGTATAGACTATAACTTTTTCACAATTTCTTCCGCCAACGGACTGCTCTGCTGCTATATTAGTACATAAGATATCGTACTATACTGCTGATTGTCCATTGTCCAGAACTGGAGATGATGGGGAATTTATGAGGACGTTTACGTTTAGGTAAAGAACTAGAAGGGAAAAAAGAAAGTATTGCACATTTTCTTGTTCGTTTTAGTTGTTTGATTGTTTGCCTCACGAATATTAATATTAATATTATTCTCGTCTCCTTCTTGTTCCATCAGCAGTTTTTTGTTGTAGTTGTAGTTGTACGTACTTTTTTACTTTTCTATCAGTATTTCAATTGGAATCTCTTCTCTTCTGTTTATTCTCTCAATTTCTTGGGTCCATGGAAACTTTGGCTTGGCGTTTGATTGGTTTTTCTTTGTACATTTTGTATTTTTGTATTTTTGGTATTCGCCTAATCTGACATTTCCAGACAATTTTCCCTCCGCTCAAAGTGGTATTTTGACTTTATAATGTAATCGACTATGGACGACGAGACGAGAGGTCAGTTAGCAACATTGTTAACTCGTTTCCCCCTCCTTTTTTTCTCTTCATATATATATCGTATGTATTACGAAATAATCAAATAATCCTTTACTTTCTCTCTCCACATCTTAGAATTTTGGATTCTGAACTGATCAAACAATTTACGGATATTCGGACCGTCCGAATATCCCGAAAAGGAACAACAACAAAAAAGAAAGTCTTCCACATCTTCCAGCGTTTCTCCATATTTTTTTCAATTTTCTTTGATCAAACAAAGACAGAGAGAGAGAGAGAGAGAGAAAAAATGGTTGAAAGAAGTTTTTTCTTTTCTCTTCTCTTCTCATCGTCTGAATACCAAATAGGAATTGAGAATTGAGTTGCTCTTATATATAGTTTGTATATGGATTGTCCTCGATTGTCAATTGTGAACTTTGGTTGTTGGTTTCTCTCCACATCATCTCTACATCTCTACATCGCTCTCGTCGTCTGCACATGCTATATATATATATATGCTCAAGCCCATGTGGGCACCACGAGAACGAGAGTCAGCTGATTCATTCCCACATGTGCAGGTATGAACACAAACGCAGTAGTAAAACGGGCAACTTTGCTCACACACATTACACATTGACATTGACTATGTATCTTTTATCCACAATATCCAGTGTGTTGATTTTGATTTCGATTGTTATGCGATGCAATGTGATGTTGAAATAATGAAAATAAAAAAGTCCTTGAGTTTTTTTCCCTTGATGTCTTTTCCCTTTTTGGATTTTGGATTTTGAATGTTGAACTTTGGACTTTGGACTTGAAACAGTTGAACTTGAACAAGGTTTTTTTCCTCCTCCTCTCGATCTCGATGAATTGTCTTGTTGTGTTGTGTTGAGTTGTGGGAAATGGGAAATGAAAAATTTTCTGTTTCATTTTTGGATTGAGGATTGAGGATTGAGGATCTCGTGAGATGATGATGATGAACTTTTACTCTCTCTCTCACTCTCTCTATCTCGTTTTACACACACAGACAAACAGACACACCACTTTCACTCTCTCTCTCCTCTCTCTCCTCTGACAATGTACAATGTGCACTCAGTAAGATGACCAAAGACGAACTGACTTTAATGTTAAAAGCCCGGTCTCTTCTTATATACAGAGTAGGTTAAATAATATGGTGATGAGATTCTGTCTGTGACTCTCTGGGGCTTCGTTTCGTTTCATTCTATGTGTTATGTGTGTACGTACAACACACACACAGTATTCTATTCTATTCCATTCTATTCTATTCCAGATAGTCCACGATCCACAATCCACAGAGCCACAGTGTTGAGTTTAGTACTCTCGTCGACTCGGCTGGCTCTCTCTTTCTCTCTCTTTCGTCTCTTCATTAGATTTTCAAATGAACGTTTAGACTCATTTTACGAACGAACCCCGACTTATTTTGCAAGTCTAAAACTCAATGATTATGTAAATAATTTTTCACCAAAGAATTAATTCTCTACATTTTATACCTCACCCCTCATCCAAACACACACACACAAACACACTCTTTTTCTCTATGTACGAGTACAAACCCGTCCTTTCCCATTTCCCACTTTTCCCTCCAGTTTGTCTGTATATTTTATCCATAGATTTCCACATCTCTCTCTCTCTCTCTCTTCCTCTTCAATCCACAAACACAAAATCTTCACTGATGATCCCACTCTCTTCAACAAAAAAAAAAAAAAAAACTCCAAACTCAACTTGAACTTCCACATCAGATTCGGATTCCCAAATTCCCAAATTCCGAAATCCCGAAATTTAGGAATTCAGATTCAGAAATTCCAAATTCACATTCACATTCAAACATTCTGCCTCTCAAAATTTTACCATAATAATATACACAGAGCCAAGGAAGCTCTGTCACTTTGACCACTTTCTCCAAACCCAAACATTGAAGAAGAAAAATAACCAAATATTGAAGAAGAAAAGTGTGTGAGCGTGTGCGGATTTGGATTTGGATTTGAATTTGAATTTGAATAAACTCGGCATTCATCTTTCTGTATATATTTTGTACAATATTTTGATTTGGAGTTGATGCAGAGTTCAAGGTCAAATGTCAAATTAAATTACAAAAAATGTGAGAAATGTAAGAAGAGGGACGTTTTAACAATTAATGTTGAAAAATGGGAGGGGGGGGGGGGGGCGAGACCAACCAACACGTGATCGTGATTGCGATTGTGATTGTGATTGGGTAATAAATAAATACATGTGCGTTTTAAAATTCACAACCGGAAGATTAGATGAATAATCAGGGATCGGTTCACTGGTGAACGGTCGGTTGTTTGGTCCATTTCCCATTTTCCTCCTCGGGTTATTTACTCGACTCCTCATTTCGACAGCAGCAAAGTACAGATAGAAATGTTTGATTTGGATAGAGATATTCACTTTTCCCTCCCCTGAATATACGAATATACGAAAGATCATTAAGGATGATGAGAGAGAGAGAGAGAGAGAGTGTGTGTGTGTGTGTGTGTGTGTGAGTGAGAGCAGTGTGTTTTATTTGTGTGGATTTGTCATTTGTGAGTTTGTGCATCGATAATGTGCGGAATGCAGAACGCAGAACGCAGAACGTCCACATGAGTTTATAATGGAGAATGGAGAATTTGCCTTGTCTGTATGAAATATTGGAGTATTGGAGTAGTGAAAGAGTGAATGAAATGTATCGTATCTGTACATGGAAGTAGAAGTGGAAAGAGAAAGAGAGAGAGAGAAATGTATAAAAAGAGAAGACAACAATGACACATCCGGTGTGGAGTAAAAACGAGACCCGAGAACGACTTTATTACGGCCCCAACCAAACCAAACCAAACTAAACTACATGGAACATGGAGGAGCACAGTGACAGTGCAGCAGTGTGTTCAGTTCTGTTCTGTTTGTGTATATTTGTATTTGTGTGTTCATCTCAAGCATAATGAAATAACGTACCATACAAAACGAACAGAACAGTTGCAGAGTCGTCTGCATATCCTGGACGACGTGTTCAGAGTTGCTACATTGAACATTTGCTATGTATTATTATTATGTATTGTGTATATAGTATATGCGGACGGATGTCATCCTTGTCCTCTCCTCCTGCTCTTCTTCCTTCTCCTTCCCTCTCTCTCTCTCTCTCTCCCTTTCTGTTGTCGAAGCCAAAGTCGGAAATAAATTCCGGTTCACTCTCACTTTCTCTGCCTCTTGCTTTTGCTTTTGCTTTTGGATTTTGTTCTGCATGTTTTTCTGTTTCACTCTCTCTCTCTCTCTTTTTCGGAGGATGATTTGTGTGTGCTCTGAAAACCGGCTATAATGTTGATTGATTTTCTTTAGGAGGTCATCCGGTCTTATCTCCTCTCTTTCTCTCTCTCTCCTCTCTATATTTAATGTTCCTTAATTCGTCCATCCTCTTCATCCACTCAACAAGTCCATATATACACACACACACAATACACATGGTAGACTGTGCATGAACATAACTATAAATATCCCTCACACACTCCCAACATTATCATATCTTTCCCTTGCTCTTTCTCTCTCTCTTTCTCTCTCTCTTAATATTTTAATGGTACGTTTTATCTGTGCGCAATGTGCATGGAGATGAACTTTCACAAGGGATTGTCCAAGTCCAACAACAACAACAACAGCAACCAACAACACAGTCAATTTATGTTGATGATCATCACATGCATGATGATGGGGAAGGCAAAGGCAAATGTATGTACAGTACAGGAAAAGTCAAAGTCAACTGTCCAGTTTCCAGTAGGAAAACTCGAGTCCAAAACAATTTATCTTTTTATCCTTCCTCCGCATCTAAATATAATGGGCTCGCTTCTTCTCTCTCGACAAAAGGTTTTTTTTTTCTCTCTCTCTCTCCTTTTTTTTTCTTTTTGGCTTCTCATGTTCAAGTATCGTACGATGTGGATTCTGGATGATGATTCTGGATTCTGAGTTGTGTATGTACAGATAATAATACGGGGAAATACGGATGATAAATAAAATATGATGATGATAATAACATAACAACAATGGCCATCCTCATCCTCATCCTTCCATCCTCCAGTACATAGCATTCAGCATTCCTAACAGTTCCGATTCCTTTCGGAAGAACCAACAACTTCTTTCCAGAAAACGAAAATGAAAAAACGTTTTCTCCAGAGCTCCTACGACTGGACAAGTGGAGAGAAGTAAATGGACCTTCTTTTTAGACATTTTAATAAATTCATCCGGGACTTTTCTATTTATACTTGGAAATACTTGGAAATTCTTACAAAACGAACGTAATATTTTCTAATCTCTTCCTTTTTAGAAAAAAGTCAAGTTTGAATTTCAAATTTCGAATTTCGAAATTCGAATTCTGGTTCGGAAAAGCCTTGATAAAATAATTCCATTGACTTTTCTTTTGGATTTATGTGTGCTACTTGCTAATTTGTTGAGTGTGTCCCCCCCAATAATGTCAAAGTAAAGAAGAAAAAAAGTGTTGTAATTTTGTGTGTGGAAATCGGCAATTTGGTATTTTTCTATTGACTATTATTGTCATTGCTATTTGGCTATTTGGCGATTTGGGTTTCAACTACAACTAAAACTCGAAAAGACACACTAAAACTCGAAAAGACACACTAAAACTCTAAAAGACACATGAAATTGGGAGGGAAAAGGGAGAAAAAGACAAAGAAAGAGAGAGAGAAAGAAAGAGAGAAAGATAGAGACATGAATGTTGATTCAGACGAGTTTTTTGGTTACTGACAAATTTACGAGTGTGCCGTTAATTTAATTGAAAGTGGGAATGAGGAGAATGAGAAAGGGAAGAAGAGAGAGGAGGAAGAGAGAGAGGAAGGGAAGTTTGTATCTGTAAAAGTGGAGGAGAGGAGAGTGTTCTCATCTGATAGTCTCCATTCCAAAGGGTCTAATTTAGATATTTATGCTGAGTTTATGTTAATGTTTTATCTGATGAGAGATTTATTGTTGTGCTATACAACTTTTTCTCAGCCTTTCTCCCTCTCTCTCTTTCTCTCTCTTTCTCTCTGTCTCTCCGCCCGAAGCAAGATTCTTGGCTCTTGAAACTCATTTCTCTCTCTCACACTCTCACAGTCGCACTCTCATTAAACTATTACTATTACTATTATTGAACCATCCACACACACACAAAGACACACACTTTATTTTTGGCTCCTTCACTTATCTTCTTTTAATTCCAACTCCCGGACAATTTTAATTTTAAATACAAGGACAAGAGAAGAGAGAGAGAAATAAAAATAGATTGGAGAGTGAGGGAGAGAGAGAGAAAGAGAGAAACTGACAGCTCTTACAAACTCCTTAATTTCTTTAGCTCCTCACCAAAATCCATGGTGATTGCAGAGGTACTAATGCAAAGAACAGCACTAGCAAATAGCAATAGAGATCACACCGAAATGATGGCAGTAGAAAAGATAGGGAATTCCTTGTATTATTGTGTGTGTGCCTGTGTGTGTGTGTGTGTGTGAGTGAGTGAGTGTGTTTTGGATTTTGGATGGAAAGTTGTGTGTGAGGGAAAAGTCCGATGGAGATGGTGAAAGTGGAGAGAGAGAGAGAGGATCTTTTGTTTTAAAATGTGTACATATTTTATGTAGTTGGACAGCCAGAGAGAGAGAGAGAGAGAAAGAGAGAAAGAGAGGAAGCAAAGGGAAAGAAAGAGCGTCTTTCTCTTTCTAATTAATGACTCCACTTCTACTCTTCTTCCTTCCTTCCCAGCCACACTTTTCACTTTTATTTCCAATTCAACGCCTTTTCTTTTATCCTCTCGACAACTACAACGACGACAAAGACGACGACGACGACTAGGACTACGAACGACGAGCTTCTTTTTTTTGTGGGGCTTTTCAAGTTGAAGTTGAACTATCCCCAATTCTACATATCGTAAGAGTAAGATACATGCTAGTGCCAGATTCTTTTCTTTTTTTCCCCGTGCTTTTAAATACTCTTACGAGTTTTATGGTAAATACTTGACTTGAGATGAGTGCGGAGAGCGAGAGAAATACTTATATAAATTTATTTTTCTCACTCCAAATCACACTTTTCTCTCTCTTTTCCCCCCTTTTCTCCTCCTTTTCCTCTACTTTTTATTGTATTTTGTATTTCAGTTTGAGAGAGAGTCATTTGAGAAGTTTTCGTCCATGGATTATATTTTGTCCTTTTTTTCAGTTTGAATTTGGAAATGTGAAATATTCTTGGGCCTGATGGGAAAGAGTTGAGTAAAATGAATAGTCATTTATCATTTATTGTACGATACATTCATATGTCACCTATGCGATCCACGCAGTCTACAGTCTTTGCATACAGTACAAATGAATTTTTATGTGTGCTTATGAATTTCCAGCGGATTTCAGTAATTCGTTGCCATGACATTTGCCCTCGCACCATTTATATGGTAAAAAATAAAGTAGAAGAAAGAGAGCTGGGGAAATAATAAAAGTGAAAAAAAATGTTTTATGTTTTATTTCAATTTCAATTTCAATTTGGATATGAGCTTCTTCTTGTTCTTACCGTCTGTGCTGTGGCCTGCTCTGTCGTTCGTTCCTTTTGTTTCATCGTCTTCCGCGTCCTTCAATTTATCTCAATTTGTTTTATTGGGCTGTGTGTCCTCTTTTGCCTTTTATGTGACGGTGAAGTCTCATTCTCTCTCTCTCTCGGAATGTAGTGAGATTTTTTTTATGACATTGTGATGGTGCGGGGAATGAATGGGATAAAGTTTATTGTCACAATCATCTCGTCATCGTCATAGTCATTAAACAAGCATCATTTTCAATCGCTGATTTGTACTCATTCAATCTCCACACACAATCCACAATCCTACAAATTGAAATCCTCCCATTCATTGAATTCGCGGATTGATTCACCAGTCAATTCAACACAGCATAGAACATGCGCAATAAATCCTGCATGCAATAATTTAATTAGCGATGAATCCGCAAAAATATATCTGTAGGTATTTTACGATAATATGAATTACGATGAACCACGAGCAGCTGAAAATGTCACACCACAAAAAAAAAGAGTTGTTGTTGTGGCGGTTGAAAATGGGGGTTGGGGGGCTTGATTAACGGGTAATAAATGGAGTTGTCAAGAGCAGAGAGCAAGTAGATGAGATGAGATGAGATGAGGCAATAAAACGTGGGAATCCCCTTTTTGAATCTGTGCATACATTCCGACATCTGTGAATTCGTAAATTCGTAAATCTGTAAATCTGTGAATTCTCTGTGAATTTGTCATTAGTCTTTAGTCTCATTTTCATCCAGCTATTTATTTATGTCTATGGTTTGTGGTGTGCAGAGCGTATAAAATAACGGGGGAAAAAATCCTTGTTCTGATTCGGATTTGGATTCGGATACTTGGATACGAGGAAGTCAAGTGGAATCGAGAGTTGGAGAGTGGATTTGCTCGAGATAATGAGCAATAAATGAGAGAGCGAAACAAATGTCGTCATGTAATTAATAAATAATATAGTGGATGATTCAGTGAAATGCCGCCGTATATGTATTAATTTATTATCCTCCTCCTCCCGTCTCTTCTCTCTCTCTCTGTCTCTCTCTCTCTCCATTCTCACATGCATATCCGGATACCCTCGCTAAAATTTCTCCACATGGCTTAATGACTCTGTCTCTCTTTCTCTTTCTCTCCTCAACTCGATTCATCGCATACAGACAACAGACAACAGTCCAAAACACACCGAAAAAGTACTACTATGTAAAACTGAGAGCAAACTCTCGAACAGAAGCCAAAGTCTTTTTTGTATGATCGCAACGCATCACGTTTTGCGTTCTATCTATTTCTGTATTTGTATTTTGTATGCATATGAATGGAAATGGTCGTAAGTATGTGCATATGCATATGCTCTGTAGTATCCCAACTGTGGTTCGTTGGTTTTAGTTTTGCTTTGATTTGGCATGGGCAAAAGGGAGAGAAGGAATGGAATGAAAACACAAACAAACAGAGAATGAAAGAGAGACTGTAAACAAGTTGAAATGAATGGGACTATAACTGTCAACGTGAATGTCTAAGCAGACAATATAGTTTAAATCTTATTTTATCAAATGTGTCCGTAGTCCAAGTCCATATACACACACAAACACACACCATGCGGATATCTCTCCATTCCCTTCATATGCACTGCATACACACACACACATGTGCATAAATACAATAAATACATACATATAAATATGTGCATGTAGGAAATGAAATGATTTGGTCTCAGTTCCACCAACTACAACTACAACTAAAACTACAGACAACTCAATGAAAATCGTGTGGATGTGGATATAGATGAAGGAAGATGAAGGACACGAGAGGTATTTGTTCGCATTTGTTTTCCACCATCCACAGTGTTGAGTTGGAGTTGGAGTTGGAGTTGAGTAGAGACTCGAGAGTTTCCATCACATTGCATACAGAGTTTATCATTGATGATGAGGAGGATGAGACTGAGAAGACTGAGGTTCTGCGGCAGAGTATTTCTCATCTTGTCGTCGAGGACAGCCAGCAAACACACGGATATCTTTTCCCTTCTTCTTCTTCTTCTTCTTCTTCGTCTTTTCCTCTCCAGTTTCTCCACAGACTCTAGAGTTTTAGGCAGATCCAACTGCAGCTGCTTCATTCTACAAGGAAAGAGAGACGGAGACGGAGAGTAAGGGATGACATGCAGATGTAGATAGAATGTATAGAAATGTAGATGCACCACACCACACCACACCATGCATATGATATGACACCCTGTACTCCTTGTCTCTTGCTTGTACATACATATGGCAGGGTAGTTATGCACGAGCTATTTGCATATATATATGTACATACCGTGCGTATCCTTGTCTGTCTGTCTGCGTGTCTGTGACTCTGTATTAGTCTGTTCTGCATATATATATATATATATGTGTGTGTGTGTATTTGTGTGGTGAGTTGAGAGACTGGAGACTGTGAAGTGAGATAGAATGCGACGAAGACAAGATACGCTGGATGATTTTCTGCTTTCCTAATTAATCCTCGACGAGGTTTCTTTCCTTTCTCTTCCTCTCCTCACCAACCAAACCACATATAGATACACACACACACACACACACCGAAAACACTTGCTATCTAAATGAACCTTCATTCATTTACTTCCCTCTCTTTCTCTTTCTCTTTCTCTCTCTCCATCTGTCTATCTATCTCTAGCCTGTTCTATTCTGTTGTGTGTAGTCACTTGTTTTAGCTTAAACTTTTCTCTCCCTTTTTTCATTTCCGCCTTTCCTTTAAATCTCTTTCTTCTTCTCCTTCTCCCGTTTGTACTTCTGTTTCTGTTCCCCGGTACTCAAAGGCATATGAATATTCGTGTCGTGTTAACTGATTGTGAGTGGAGAAAAAGTACAAAGTCCCTTTGGAAATCCCGAAAATAACAAAGACTTTTTTTCCCTCTATACATTGTGAGTTGTACGGAAAAATATAATACATGAGCAAACAGACGAGACATTTTTACTTTCTATTGCTTTTTGCGTTCTCTCTCTCTTTCTCTCTCTCTCTCCTTCTCTCTCTCTCTCTCTCGCTGTTGTAATGTCTATTTCTCTAATTCTCCTCCCACTTTCTATTCTACAATCCTCCCACCATTATTTTTTTCTCTCTCTGTTGTTGTTACTCACCAGTAATTTTCATTTAGCCTTTCCATTCATTCTCGACTCTCAACTTTTGCACGGATTTCTCAATTCTGGCTTGAACTTGATTTCATTGCATATTGTATACGATATATATATTATTTATTATATATTCAATGAACATGAACACTCGAAAAATGGGGGAATAATCAATGTGTGTAATTAGTAATTATTATAAAATTATGAATATTTCATTGCTGTTTATGATGAAATGATTGAAATGAGATTGTAAAAGGACAAATTGTAAGAGTTTTTTCCCTTGGGGTTTTGTTGAGACTTTGAGATTGGAGGTAAAAATTCGACTGTTTCGAGTTTCTGCTGTTTTTCTTCGAATGTTCATGTTCATTTTGATGTTGATGGTGATGGTGCGTGTGAGTTTGGAGTTTGAAGTTTGTATGACTCTGAGATTTCAGCTGAAGGTTGTCGTTCGTTGGTTGAACAGTTGAAAAGATGAGAAAGAGTGGAGAGAGAGAGACAGACAGAGAGAGAGAGAGAGAGAGATGTGAGATGGGAGATAAAACAAAATGAAATGAAATAAAAAGAAGAAGGAAGGGAAAAAACGTTGGGTAAGACAGGGAGGTAGGATGAATTAATGTGTGGCTGTGTTAAACTTGATTGGGAATGATTGCTTCTCCTGATCAAACTAAAAGATGTTTTTCGTTTTTTCCTCCGTCGTCTCGTCACCCAACCGAGGTTTTGATTTCATACACAACAACAAACTGAACAAGAACAAACGCATACAGATACGAATACAGAGTTGCTCTTTCTCTTGTTGTTGTTGCTCTTGTGTAGGTAAATAAAATCCTGCACACTCACTTCAGTAGGAAAACTACTACTGACGACGATGACGGCTGGTCCTGATGAACTCGGAGAGGAGAGAGATAGAGATAGAGAAATGAAATAAGGACAAAAAGTGAAGAACACACACCTACAATTTCAATTTACAATAGACAAATCTACAGCAGTCGTTTTAATATGTACGAAACGAATGTACGAAATATACCGACTCAAGTCCTTAAGACACAGGAAATTCACATCTTAAAACTTGAACTGCAATTTGAAACCAAAGTTTTCAGCTTTTCATTTCCTTTCTGTTTATTCCTCTAACCTCAACTATATACTTACATACCTACATAAAAGTTTCTACAATATACAATCACACAATCTACAATCTACACAAAATAAACAAACGACGCACCGTTCAGTTCTCTCTCCTCATTTTCTCCAGTTCCTATACACATCACATATGTATGGTATTTTACCATTTTACCTGGAAAGCTCACGAGCTCTAAAATCTAAAATAAACGGTGGATGAACTTGGAAAATGCGTAGGTAAATGATATAACAATTTATCATGTTTTCTATCGGAATTGGGGGGAAATAAATATAAATTTCATTTCATTGTAGGCCAAATTCATATCATTGTTAAATTTGCTAATTTTTTAATTTTTACACAACAATTGCAAAGGGGAAAGTCAAAGAATTTCATCCTCCTGATGCCTGATAGAATCTTACCTGTTTCTCATAATAATACGTAAGTCCGGTTGATTTTCATTCACATATTGTCCTTCAATTGCGGTATTTAGTTGAAACTGAAATGTGCCAAAGTTTTATGCATGCAAAAAAAAAAAAAGAAGAAAAAAAGCGATGCAGAATAAAATCATGCTGGCCATGTGAGTTTTATGATGCGCATAAATAAAATTGCAGGGACGCCATTGAATTTGTGTTGTTGTTGTGGTGGTTCTCATATTGCTCAAAGAACAAATGTGATGCAATGGAAAGGATGAAAGGATGGAATAAGTGAAAGGGCGTTCAAATATAATAATTATAATATAAAATTATGATGACGATCGACGATGATGATGGTACATAATTATAATTATTGTAACAGTAGTCAATTTTTTAATTATGAGTGTGACCTCGTCCACACATCCACACACATTCACAACACACGAAAAAAGTATGTACATATATGTATGAAATGGAATGCTACTGAATTACGGAGTGAATTACGAACTGAATGATTCGAGTTGGTGTTGGTGTTGGAGGGATCATGTCGAATGTGAGAATGTGAGATATTGAGACTTTTGAGTTTTCCTTTTTCATTTTGACTGTAAGTATGCTAATTTTCCCATTTTCCATTTGCTCCAACTTCCAACAACTTTCATCGTCAGTTAAGCGTCGAGTAAGTCCTAATTGTGATTCCATATACAGTTTGAGTTTGAGATTTTCGAGAATGGACAAGAGACCAAAAAAAAAAAAACCAAAGACGACGACGAGAGACGAGCGAACGTGATATTCCCAATTTTTCTTTACAGTTCGTGAAATGGAATAATGTGTCGAGATTTACAGCCAAAGACAGAGAGAGAGAGAGAGAGAAAGAGAGAGAGGGAGAGTTTGTTGTTGTTTTTCGAGTTGTTTTAAATTTGTTGTGGTTGTTGAATTGAGTTGAGTTGGTGGTGCGTTCTGGGAAATTCTTGTGTGCTTGTGCTTATTCTGACTACACTACACACACAATTTACAATTTACAATTTACAGGGTAGACGACGCGACGGAGGAGGAGAATGACGAGGAATCAGAATTTAGAGGAATGAAAATGAGACTAGGAAGAATAAGAATAGTAAGAATACGAATATCTATATGTATAAAAAGAAAAGAGGAAGAGGAAGAGGAGTTTGGGAAAAGTATAGAAATTGTAGATGAGTGCCGGAGAATAAGCTCAGTCCTGCACTCTCATCTGCAAGCCGGAAAAATTGGCCAAAAATTTCAAAAATGCAAATGTTTTTGTTGAATTTCACAATAAAACAAATGCTTACACTGCCACTGTCAAAACCCGCTTCACATCTCTCGTAACGTAGCGCGAGGTTTCTTGTGAAAAATACCTGAACGGCATCCAATTCTAACTTCTAACAAAACGTATGTATAAAATCTGTAGAACGTCATTCTTCTTTCATGTTGGGCAACTTCAACGCCAATCACGACAAATATCATTCGCAAAGTCATACAAGGCAGACAGAAAAGAGTCTGAGCATCTTATTGAAAAGTCTTCATCATATCACATCATATGCAGTTTTCTTCTATAGTTTTCTTCAGAGTCTGTAGTTTGTAAATATGCGTGTGTCCTGGAATGAACGACCTTCAACTAATTATTCTGTAATGTAATTCCATTCCATTCCATCATCACTTTAATGAACAAACAAACAAACACGGACACTTCTAATCTTAAATAGAAGAAAAATCATAATAATAATAATAATAATACCAATAGACAATAAGCAACTTGTCTTGGTAGGTAATATCGTACAATGTACAATAGTTAGTAGGTGCAGAAACATCTATATCGTACAGATATAATTCTAGGTATGTATATCCATATTCCATATGTATGTATCTTGTGAATTGTGAATGATGTGGAATGAATTTTTTTTCTTCTTCGGTTTCGGCCACTTTTCCAGACTCCCCGACCAAAGTGGAATGGGAGTAAGAGCTGAGATGGTTGAAGCCCTCGTTTGTATGCAAAATAGGCCCTCCTCCTCTTCTCTCTCTCTCTCTCTCTCTCTCTCACTCTTCACAAACTATGTACATGTTTGGTAAGTTGGTATATTTCTCCTCTCTCTCTCTCTCTCTCTCCTTTTTCACATGGATATGCACGAAATGCTCGCTCGTTCCATTGATTTGGATTTTCCTCCTCGAGAGTTGCTTCCTTTTCCTTTTGCCTTTGCTTTGCCTCTGAGTATACTTTAGTTTAGACTCTCTTTCTCTCTCTCTCTTTCAGATCTCTTTTACTCCTCTCCTTCACGGAACATCACAACTATCTCCTCCATTCTCCTCCTAAAAACTCAACTACTCTCTCTCTCTCTGTATGTACACACGAGATGCGAGTGTGCGAGAGTGTGTACGGAAATTGATAGAGAGAGAGAGAGAGAGGATTCTTCTTCTCATTTTCATTCTCTCTACCCCTTTTTCCTCGTCGTATGCTCTTGCTCTTGTGTGTGTGTGTGCTCTTGGTTTTCTCACTACACTTCTTCTTCTCTGGCGATGATCATAGCTGTGTAGCTGTAGCTATAGCCCCATTATTATGCGCATGCGGTTATTTACTTACTTTTCTCAAGGAATATTCATAAGGAACAACCAACCGATTTCTCTTCCTAGTTTCTTCTAGTTTCAACTATATTCTCACCATTCAACATGAACATGAACAAGCAAACTCAACCGCCATACTTCACACACTCAAACACACACAGCGACTCATCTCGATCCTCCATTTTTTTATGACCAACACCAAACTCACACCACCAACATCAACCATCAACCAGCAGCAGACGACGACGAACGACGACGACGACTCGTCCACGCATTTCAATATGTATTTCGATATTTTGTCGTCAACCTCAAAATACAAGCTCAAAAAAAAAAAAAAACTGGCAACTCTTAAAATTCCAACTATAACTATAACTAAATTCGTCTAATTAGGAATTCCCATTAAAATCATTTGCAAATGACAACATGACATTAGAAAAGTAAAAATAAAATACACAAAAATACACCACACGTTTTTCGCTGTCATTTGTCATTGTAATATATCAATAAAAATATGAATTTCCATGCAAATTCTATACAGCATGCAGTCCGTCGTGGATTTTGTTGTTGTGTGTGTGTGTGTTGCAAAAACAAACTTTCTGTAGCCGGAATTGTCTTGAGTTTTGAGGCTTGAGCATTTGGCATTTGCCGACATTTTCTATGAAAGAAAAGAGAGAGAGGCAGAGAGAGAGAGAGAGAGAGAGAGAGAGAGAGAGAGAGAAGATGAAGATGAAGATGAGCTCAGCTCACAGTTTTTTCCTTCGAGTTTGAAAAATGAATATGGAGATTTCAATGTACAAATGTACAAATATATATACAAATAAGGATAATGAAATGCACGTGCTCTTCTGTTTCTTGTGTCTTGTTGAGGATCATAAAGAAGGGGTTGTGAAATTATGAGGAGAAAACGACGATGGTGATGACAACAAGACGAAGGAGAAGAAGAAGGAGAATGAAAGGAAATATATATGAAAGATTTAGAGTTACGACGAATTACAATTACGAATTTACGAATTGAGAAAGACATTCTTATGATAATTCACAAATTAACACTTTGTGCTATTTTCTATTTGCTATTTCCACTCACTCCATTTGCATTTGCATTCGCATTCGCATTCGTGAGTTCCCGCAGCACATGATGAAAGATCAAGAATATACACCAAGACAATTTGAGAATTCCTTTGAACTCGGTCGCATCCCTCTGCACTGCACTGCACTGCAGAGCAAAAGCAAAAGTAGATAATAAATAACTAAATAAATAATTAAATACGCTAATAATAAAACTGACTCGAGTAAATTCTACACAAAAGTAACAACAACAACAACAGCAGCAGCAGCATTAGCGGATTGAGCTCACTAATGGAAACCTTTGCCATTGCATTTTCGTTTGGGTCATCACGTGATGTAAATGACGTGTGAGGAGAAGCCCAACTGTCAATTTCCCTGTAATAATAACAATAACAATTCAACCAACACACACAAACGGAGAATTTACATGGAGAGAGAGAGAGAGAATTGAAAAGGTGTGTGTGTTTGTGTGTGAGAGAGAGAGAGAGATACAGTTGCAATATTTTTCTAATTCCTTTGTTCTCCATGTCATAAATCTGGTTCTGGATTTGGATTTGGATGTATCAAGGTAAATACATACTCTGAATATTCTGCAGACTGCTGTGGAGAGAGAGAGAGAGGGAGTCCGTAAAAAAAGAAAAAAGTAAAAAAGTACGTGGTGTACTTCACCTGGCCTTTTTAACCCGAGGTCATAAAGTCGAGTCGAGTTTTGGAGTTGAAGTTTTGTTTAGACTCAACTTGAAGTCAGTTGGTTTGGTACTTGTGGATTTTATTGTCATTGTCGTCGTCGTCGTCGTTGTTGAACGAGAGGAATAATCAGCGGTTGTTCTTCATGTATCTCCACCATTGAACAATAGACAAATTGACAATGAGCCTGACGAGCCAAGAGACAATCCAGCCAGGATTATTGACAATGAAAATGAGAACGAGAATGAAAATGAGAGCGAGAGACGAGAGACGAGAGAGGAAATGAAGGGAAAAAATTTCAAAAATGATGATTCCAAATGAGACTTTACATTTGTCATTTGTTGTACCTACATGGAAAGTTCAAGTTTTTTCAGTGTTTGAGTTCAAGTTGGAGATATGGAATTCCATGTTTGATGGTAATCATGCGAGCGAGAGAAATGGAGAGAGAGAGAGAGAGAATGCGAGTGTGTGTATGTGTGAGGAGGCTGAATTGGCAGTGTGAAGAGAGACTTCCTGCTGATACCCATGCGGATGCTCGATGCTCCGGACTAGCTGACGATATCCTTTGCATTGGATTTTCAATTTTGTACATATAGACAGTGGGATTTTTGCCGGTGGTGTTTGGTTGAATGAGAGAGAGAGAGAGAGAGAGAGCAGAGAACAGAGAGAAAGAGACCCCTGACAAGTGTGCTTGAACTTCTCTGTGTCCTTGTGTGTGTGTGACCCTCTGGGGGCACTTAAAAAAGAATAGGACTAAGATACTTGATCACGATCCATTGCATTAGCCATTGAGCGTAGAGCATGGAGAGAGAGAAAAGATAGAGAGAAGCAAAAAGGACTGAGAGGACTGAGAACAAAGTAGGGACTGTACACTGTACATACCTTTCCATCAATATTGACACTCTTCACATCATCAAAATCTCCATCCAATCTTCCGCTTCCTTCCTTCCTTTCTCACTCTCTCCTATTATCAAGTCTTCGGCTAGAATCTAGAGCTACTGATAGAACTAGAGCTCTCTTCTTCTTAGGATTCTCCTGCCTACTTCTATTTCTGTATACTTTTTCTCTTTTTTCCCGACGTGTCAGCAGAAAATTCTCTTCATCTTCATCTCCATCTCCATTCTCCAGCAGCACCAGTTCTTGTTCCAGTTTTAGGAGTAGCCCTGTCTTGTTCTTGTTGTCAACTAATATCTCCATCTACTTTCTACCCCTTTTCCCCCATTCCATTCTCATTCTCATCGTCAGTACCTACATAATATCTATACTACAACTACATGTACGATACACAACTCATCGTTAGTTTTTCCGCCGATCATTCAAAAATTCAACATCCAAAAATTAATCACGTTACAAGTTTCATATAAAAAACGATTTCATATAGACATTTTACATGGAAATAATCAAATGTCACGGAATTCCATTGTCATCGCAAACTTAGTGACAATTAAATTACTCGTGAATTTGTACTAAAGTATATACAAAATTGATCAAGTAGAAAATATACTCTGCATATCTATATGTACAGTATTTTCGACTCGGAGCGTCGGAGCAGATGAAATAATAGGAAAAAGGCGACTAGAATGAACACGCTACAACGATAAGGACTACAAATTCAAAAGCAAAAGCCAAAGCAAAATGATTGATGAACTGGAAACAAGTTGAATTTGGGTGCTTGAGGAAATTTCATTTGAATTTATGTCGTCCGACCGACGACTCTCGACTTTCCACAGTCCACAGTCCACAAACTCTGCGTCTGAATCTGAATCTGAATCTGAACTGCATCCTTGTCTGTCTGTGTGTCTTTTGAATGTTGAACTGGCTTTTGTGTCGTCGCCGTCACATCCTCAGAATTTTTCACACTTTAGAACAAGAGAGAAATAAGAGAGAGAGAGACTGACGGGATTTTCAAGTTCACACGTCACGTGATATCGTAGTAGATATTCCGATTCGTTTGCGATTGCCATTGCAATTACAGGGGAAATGACTGTAAGATTTCAAGAGTCTCCTTAATTTACTCGAGGAGTCGATGGAGTTGTGGAGTTGGGAAATTCAAAGACATGGAAAGAGGGACAAAAGAGGGGAGGAAGACGGAAGCTAACAGAACGGAACAGAACAGTTAGTGCTTGCTTTGATTCTGATGAGAGCATTACAAATAAAATATGAGTAATAAATAACGAACGAGAATGGTCAATGGTAAATACAGATATATAATGGACAAACTATTAGCAATGTTACACACAACACACAACACAATACACACAGTGAAATGTCAGACAAATGTGTAATTTTGTAATTGTAATTGTAATTGTACGGATTAGTCAACAGTCTGTCTGTCTGTGAGCAGCAGACAGAGAAAACAAGTTGGATTTTTCGGACTCAAAGAGTGCACAGTACATAAAAGTGTAAACGTATATATCCTATAAAAGATGAAAGCCAACGGTGGAGAGTTGGAGAGTGAAGAGAGTTATGGTTACGACTATTTGTGTATTATATTTATGTATTATTATTATGTATGTATATATTCGATCCCGTTATGTTATATCTGTCTGCACATTCTTTTTCTATTATTTTGCCGTGCCTTTGCCTTTGCCTTTGCTTTTGCCTTTGGCTTTAGCTTTAGCTGTGGACTGTGGATATTATTATTGTTGGTGCAGTCAATTCATTGAGTCGAAACTAATATGTCGAAAATTTGTCATATGTGAATGTTAAGGTCAATTAAGTCGTGGAACAATCGGAGGAGCTTCCTCCACACACACACACACACACACACACACAAATAATATCCCTTCATAGTCTGTACCTTCACACATCCACATCTGCATCTGCTCACTTTTCATTTTCATTTTTCGTTATCGTTAATGTTCGGAGAGATGTGACTGGCGGAGTGCGGACTACAAACTCCAAACTACAACGAGAACCGAGGAAATCAAAAGAGCCTCAAGGTATAAAAGTACAGACTCATTTGTTCCTCATATATTGTCCTGCCCCTGTCCCTGTCCCTGTACAATATCAAAATATATCCTGCATGTACAATGTACAATATGTACATACAAACGAATCCACTCTTTTTGTCGACCTACATGAAATCAGTGTGTATAGTTGTGTAGTTGTGAAGTTGTGTAGTGAGGATTGCTTTGGACATTTACCCTCGCATATGTCGCTTTTTTCACACAACCTCACACAAATTCTTTCCTATTCTCTCTTTTCTTGTACAATATGTCCAATCTGCATTGTACAAAATCATATATAGAAAATAGAAATAGACATAGACAAATGGGCTATCGCTATATAAGTAGACTCGCCTTCATATGTACATATTCGTACATTACATAGACCGAGGAGAGAGAGGAAGAGGTATTAATACAAGGAAAGGAGAAGAGACGAGAAGGGAACGATAGCAATTGGGTTTGAAAATTCACACTTTGTGTCGTCGGTTCCATTTCGGTCTCCCATTTAGAATTATACACCGACACCGACAGATTGTTCCAAGATAAGTGATTTTGTTGTCACCAAAGTGTTGGCCATGTTTTGTTCTCTCTTTCTCTCTCTCTCTCTCTCTCTCTCTCTCTCTCTCTCTCTCTGTACTATGTTAACTGTTGTGTGGGGGATAACCACAATTGCAATCGTACCATTACCATTAGACTATTAAGGATTTTCTCCCTTTTTTCTCGTCGTCTCCCTTTCGGCTTCGGCTTTCTTTCAGCTATCCCGATATTCCAATCCCAATTGCACCACCACACACAAAAAACATATCGTACATTTTAATTGCAACACTTTTTTCTCCATTCTCAAATGAAATTTTATTACATATTCGTTTGTCGTATTTTTTGTCAAATAAAATAAAAATAGGTACTCGCTGGAATCTGAACAAAACACAACCGTAAACCAAAACAAATCAACGACAACGATCCTTTGACTATACAATTTCTTTTACTGATTGTGAGGAAATGCTTTTATATCTGTATAAATGAGTCTGCGGTGATGAAGACGAAAACTACATACTTAAAATTAACAGAATATTTAAATAAATATTTATTAAGTAGAGTAATAATTGATAATGATAATTAAATGGGGGGGAAGATGAATGGGATTAATTTTTAGTTAGGAGATCTGTATAGTTTTGTGTGTGTGTAGAGAGAGAGAGAGAGAGAGTGAGAGAAAGAGAGATAATTTAATCCGGTTGAATTGCAATTCAAATTGAAATGTACATAAATTTGAATAGGAAAATAGTTGTAGGTTGGTGGTTGTGTGTGGCAGTGGCTGTGGCAGTGGCAGTGTGGTTGAGAACTCTGAGAGTGTGACCATGCGTGAATGCATCAGGTTGTTTGGTCGCCTTTTTTTCCACATTTTCTCTCGCTTTTCTTTGGCCGCGTCTTTTTTTACCTTTTACTTTACTTACTTTGCTTTTTACACGCGCATTACACTTACGCTTTATTTCATTTCCCTCCCCAACTTCTCAACTTCCCAATTCCTAACAATCCCAACTTTCCTACTCTCAAAATTCCCTACCATCTATACAAATTTTTCATTGGCATTGGCATTCTCGATTCTCGATTCTCAATTCTCAATTCTCAATGAAAACCAAACTCTTTTTTTCCCTCTCTCTCTTGACCTTATTTAAATATTAAAACTATTATCAAGTTATATTATCCGGACACTTTTTTTTTTGTTCGCGGACATACCTACCGCAAGTTGAAGTAAGTTGGAAAAAAAAGTAAAGTAAAGTGAAAACTTTGGTTTTGATTTGTATATGTTTGGGTTTGGGTTTTGGTTTCGGGTCACATGGAAAACGAAAGTACATATAGTGGTGGTGGTAAGTGGACAAATGTGTGTGCAACGGATCGTTTGCTCTTTGCTCATGGCATGCATGACTAAAACCCGGATTCAGCATTCGGAATTTGAATCCCTATATGTATATATATATATATACATTTGCGACTGTGAATTGTGAAATGTGAAATGTGAATGAATCAAAATCCGATTTCCAATGTCGAATGTCGAATGTCGAATCTGGACACTAACGTTTGTGTTCTCTTCTCTTCTGTTGTATACGAGTATATATCGTGTCAATTCATATGAGTACAAGCAGCATGTGCGTATGCGTAGGTTTTGTCTCCGTGTGTGTGTGTGTGTGTATCCACACACATTTTTTGGTATTTGGTATTTTTGAGATTTAGAGAGTAAGTACAGATATATGTACAGGAATAGAAAATCCAGGCCACCAAGCTTCCATTCTTCCATTCTTCCCATGAACTCACCCCTATAGACAGACTCTTTTGTTGTGGAGGATTATAGCCGATCAGATGGAACAATGTTCCATTTCTGAATTATATCGGCGTGAAAATCACAGTCCGTCTTTTTACACTCACCCAATCCCAATCACACTGCTCTGACGACGACTCTGCGCTCCAACCTTCAGCTTGTGTGTGTGTGTGCATTATAAAAACTCTGGCCTGTGTGGATTGAGTATTGTGTGTAAATGTAATGTAATGGAACTACCAACTATATCGTGACGTATATGCACCCGATCTCTGTCTATGTACAGCTAAAAACACGACACATTACGATCAGTTTGCATGAGCATGATTCCCCAAACGTCAGTATATTTACGATCAAGAGAAAAATGTACAAATCTTTTTTTCTGTCCCTATATTTCTCTCTCTCTCTTTCTCTCTCTGTCCTTCAATAACTTTCCCATGGATCTCAACACAACACAAACACAACACAACGCAAAACTCACTCTCACTCTCACCAAATATAAATCCGAATCCGAATCCGAATCCGACCAACTTAAGTTAAGATAATATAAATAAAGGATCATCATTTCTCTCTCTTTCCATCCCGAATTATTTCATAAAAAACATTCGCACACGCACGCACACGACAACTTTACTTCCCCTAAAGTAAAAGTACGAGTATGAAGTAAAGTACGGATGTATATATGTAGAAGAAAACACGTCGTTGACCAAAGGCCAAAGTCCAATGGGAAAAGTTGATCATCTTTTTCTCGAGGAAAACAACAGGAAGGGAATGTATCTGTAATGTTGTCACTTTGGTTTACGGTTTACGGTTTACGGTGGAGGGGGGAAAAAGTGGAGGAAAAGTTGAGTAATGTTGAACTTGAAGTGAATCTAAGTAATAGTGAAGTGAAGCTTTAGAATTGACAATTTAGAATTTTAGAAATTTAGAATTTAGACTGGGTGACTGTACAACGTACATGGAGAATGAATTGAGAGAGAGAGAAAGAGAGAGAGAGAGAAAACCAGTTGAGAACGGCTAACCAACCACAACAAAATCCAATAAACGACTTAATAATGCATTCATTTTTCGGTTTGACGCGTCGATTCGGTTTTCTCCGTGTGACATTCTACTGAAAACCTTGATGTACCATACCAAACCAAACCAAAGAACCGAAGAGAGAGAGAGAGAGAAAGCACCACGCTCTATTTTCTGAACCCTTTTGTTCCCCCACACGCTTTTGTGTTAATCTAATTTCACTTGTCAATGTTCCCCCATGTCTCCCTTGTCGGTTTCGTCCTCGTTCGTTCGTTCTCATCCTCAAGCCCTTCCTTTGCCTTTGCCTTGCGACGACGGCCCGTGTTTCCCTCAAGGGAATTTTTAAAGTCTCTTTCTCTCTTCTTTTTTTCCTCTCATTCAGCTTTTTTTCCCCACTTTTTTTTTTTTTTTTTGAATATTCCTATAAAATTCTTTTGTATGTATATTCAAGGATTTGTGTCGTCCACTTTCCCTCCGCATCCTTTCCTCCACGACTCTCTTTTTGTTACTCCTTTTTTTTACTGTTTATTCCATAATTCTTATCTGTAGCCCTTCTTTACTTCTCCGTCTCCGTCTACATCTACAGAATACTATACAGTATACCTACAGATACACATTATTTCATTCCCTGCTGGTATATATATGCTTTCGCTTTCCCGTACGCTTTCCTTTACACATTAAAGAATTGTCTGTCTCTCTGTCTACAATCTACATTTCTACATCCTTGTACGTATTTACTACAGATATTTACATTTACACACAGTCAGTGTCTGTACGCAACTTCATATAGGTACTTTCCCTCCCTGTACGATACAAAACACACATCACCACATTCACACTCATACGCATACGCATACGCAGTTTTTAAAGAGCCCCTGTCACTATTTTATATATCCTTATACATGCTTCATAGTTTATAGTATTTTAAATGTAAATGTTAAAAACTCTCCATCCATTTATCCATTTTCAGTCCATCTCTTTCCTCCAAAAAAAAAAGAAGGTTACTCAATTACTCCATACATTTTTGATATTGTCACACATGGACAAATGAAAATGGAAATGGAAGTGAAAGCAGTCAAATACAAAATACAAATATATATGTACATATTACTTTGTTTTATCTTGAATTCGAATCTCCGACACTATTATTTTCATATTCATCAATTTTTTGTATATTTTCTTTTGATATTTCTCCGATTGATCAGGATGGATGTACTGCGATGAGAATGATGATGAGAGATTGGAACTGATGGGAAGGAAAAGGGAACCTCCTTCTCTTTACACTTGTTTCTTTCTAATACATACAGATATTACTTTTTAAGCAAGCCAATTTTCAATTTACCCTCGTCCAATGTCCACACAAAACAACTAACTAACGCACCACAGCTTTGTACTTTGTATGGCACAATTTGTTTAGCATCATCCAACCAAATGAAACGAACGAACGAACGCTCCGAGTGGAAAAGATAATTTTCTTTCCCTCTTTTACATTTGTCATGCAGGTTTTTGTTTTTGATTTTGAATATTCATGAGAAGTTGTAGTTGTGAGAGAAATGGAGATAAAAGTACCGACATGGATATGGACAGAGATTTAGAGAAGCCCTTGGAAATGGAAAGGAGTACTTAGTCACTTATTGCTCGTGTTTAGTGTCTGTGGAAGAATAAATGAAAATACGATATATATATACCCGTCGTAAATAGGAATAGTGGTAGGAAGAGGAAGAGGAAGGTTAGGACATTGGCATTGCATAATAATATTATATTATATGGCATATAGGTATGAGAAGAAGAGGCAGAAGAAGAAGAAGAATATGAAGAAGAAAGTGGAAAAGTAAGAAAATTATCGATCGAAACAGATTCAAGATGTGCATTCACATCGCATCGAGTTGAGTTGAAGAGTTGCTAAGATATGAGATACACGACTTGGTACAAATATATCGATTTGCATCTTGTTCGCCTTCGCTCTCCTTCTTCTTCTCCTTCTTCTCCTTCAATTCAATTCCACAACTCCAAAGCCACACACACACAAACTCACACTGTCCGGATATATCCAAAGTCTACAGATACACAATGCACAGCGACACATCCCCACCATTGCATGTAGACATTTCTCTCTCTCTCAAATAGACTTCCTCTTCTACATTTACTTTTACTCGTACTCGTACGCGTATGCAGATGAATTGGAATTCCGAATTCGGAATGCATCTTCTATCTTTCTATACTTTCTACATTCTACTTATACTCAAATATACTCCAAGTCTAAACCGTAGTGGAATTCTATGTCTGTTTCTGTTTCTGTGCCACAATGTCTTATCTTCACACACCTAACATGATGCTACATAAATGTACCGACTGACTTTCTTTAGAGTTTAGAGTTTAGACTTTAGAGTGTTGTTCTGTGCTCCCCTTTGGAGAGAGAGAGAGAGAGAAAGAGTGTACTGGATGTGGAAAACCGACGGAGAGAGGAAAAAGGAAGAAGGAAAGGAAAGCGAAGGGTATCACATTACGACTGCTTTACTGCTTACTGCCAACATGCATGCGTCTATTTTATTTATTTACCTTTTTCTTCTCCTCCTCTTTGGATATTCCATCACTATCACTATCACTTCTATCACTATCCATACTGTACTTTGTACTTTCTTCCCCTTTCCACCGAATTTACTCGATCCCTAATGAAATTTCCTTCTTCTTCTTCTTCTTCTACTTCTCGCTCAAAAAAAAAATTCATTATTGGAATTGTACCAAGTGTATGTACCTACGTATTTTTATACAATATAATCCGTCTTAATGGCTAATTGAGCAATTCCCTCGTTAGATCTGGTCGAGTGTAATTAATTAAGTAAAATCCGGACATGTTTTTTTAGAGATGAGAGCATTGAAAAATAACCTCTGGATTAAGACAGAGAGAGAGAGAATGAGAGAGAATGAGAGATGGGAATAAAAATGCTAATGCTGGACAATAAAAATCTAAAATCGTAGGTACATAATACATATATAGGAATACAGATAGATATGATATACGTGTGTGTATTTGTGTGTGGAGGGGGGATCAGGATCACTGTATGTTTTGATATGATACGAACGACAGGATGAGGATGAGGAAGGTAGTTAGTGAGGACGAGGACCGAGGACGAGTGTGACAGTAACAGTGGTGGAGTGAGTGGAGTTGAGTTGAAGTTGGGGTCATTTGGCAAAAAAAGAGAACAATATTTTGAGTTATAGTTGAAGTTGGGTTGACACATTCACATTTCACCCTTTTTCTTTCTATGATATGATGTCGTCTGTGTGTGTGTGTGTGTGTGTGTGTGTTATATAAAAGCCCCCTCCCATGGAAAACAATAGGGGATATAAATCTGAAACGTTCAGTGTGGATTTTTAGTTCGGCTTTATTAGAGTTGAACAATGGGATGAATTGCCAATGCAATGCCAGTGTGTCTGTCTATTCTCTATCCTCTATTCTCTTCACTACACTGAACTAGTCAACTAAACGTCTGTCTATATTTACGTGCGGGGAAGGCTCAAGGCTTTAAGTAACAGCCAGGGCCTGAGCAACAGCAACAGAAAACCGTCCCGTATTCACTTCCCAAATTCAAATCCAATAGAAAACAATACCATGCAACACCATCTATACAACAATATCTATATGTATGTATGTAATATGTATGTAATATGTAGAGATTGGCTGTGTTCATAGTTTATGGCTTATGGGTTGGTTTGGTTTGGGCTAGAAAGTGTATTGGAGTAATATGGTACGGTGAACGGTATGGTTTGGTTAGGTTGCTTCATCATCATCCCTTGATGAGATGAATACTTTGGAAATAAATCCACGCTTCTCTCTTCCCCATTCAAACACGGAGTATATGTACGATACATGTACATGTACATACGGGATTTTGAATTGGTTGGTGTAACTTACGTGTGTGTACCCTATGTATGGTATGTACAAACACTACCGACTCGCTTTACTCACAGTCACAGTTACAGTCACAGTCACATATCCTATCGTATGAGAGTTTGAGGGATGAGGGTTAAACTGAATAGAAAGGAAAAGATTTGAGGCACACGCGGCTCGCTCATGTTGACTTTTTGCCATTTGAGCGTTCCTCATTTCATAAATACAAATATACACAGGAATATACAGGGAATACAGACAGAGATTCACAGTGTGCACATATACAGATATTTACTCGTGGATATTTTTATTTTCCCTCTTCCCTTCCAATATCTGTCTGTCTGTCTGTATGTAGGAGGAGAAAGAGAGAGAGAGAGATCATCATATAATAAAATATGTAGGGAGAAGAAGAAAGAACGGTCGTGTGTGTGTGTCCGGGCGGTTCAACTTTATGTGTCAATAATAAGGGGGCCCTTGCCTCATCGCCATGATTTATTGTTACTTCAACTCTCCGTCATCTCACATTCAAACCAATATCTCAAATCACGCGGTTTTTACACACACACACACACACACACACGCACACTTGATGTATCATTTTCTATTTTCTCTCATCTGACTCCGAACCCCCAAAATTCTGAATTCTGAATTGGCAATTGCGGATGAATCAAACTCCCTCTTCTCTCTCCTCCGTCAGAATTCCATATACAGATATTCATGTAAAATTCCCCAGACCCGAGAACGAGAACGAGAACCAACTGGAAGATCGTGCTCATCTGATAATTAAATTAATTAAAAGTACGTATATACATATAGATCTCATTTATAGATTTCCTTTTATAGCATATCGATAGGAAACCTCAATTAAAATGGGAAAAGAGAGAGAGACGACAATATTCAAAAAATTCATCTCCATCTTGATGAAGTTATATGATGAAATGTTTGCCCTAAATTCGAAATTCGACATGTATGAAATTGTACAGTTTTAAGTTAAACATTGAAGACAACCATAAGATGAAGATGAAGAAGGAGGATTTGTATTTAAACAAATGGAATAATATATAAACGATATGTAAAGATGTAAACTCGTTCAAGGGGAAAGTAATTATGACCATTACAAAAAATGACGATGAACGCGTAATTGATAATGAAAATCAATCGATGGATGTGAAATTCATTACAGTAGCCGTTTGTTTCTGTGGCTTGTGTTTGGTTCTGGTTGTCGTCCTCTACACATCTCTATCTCTATCAAACCAAACACACATTCACATTCACACACACTCATACTCACACTACATATTCAACCTACGAACTATGGACTTGTAAGCGACTACTGTCCAGCTGTCCAAAACCCTGAGGATAATAATTATTCTTGCCCATTTTTCCAACCTCAAACTTCCAATGATTAATTAGTCATTAGCATCGTCTTGCTCTCTTGTTCTCTTACTTCTGACTCCTGTTACAGTATTCTCAATTCCTATCGCGAGTCCAAGTCCTCCGAGTCGTCTGCTCACTTTCCTCATACATATATATATATTGTATATATCACCACCACTAATTCCTGTGTATCCAAATCCAACTATAACTATTGTACAATATATATATATATATTATATATGTACTATGTGAACTCTCCTCTGATTCTGATACTGATTCTGATTCTCTTATCCTGATTTGCATGCAACATTAATTGAAAGTCAGTCAGAGAGTCGTCGTTTATCGTCATTTGGGCTCACACACAATTTACAATCCACAATTCACAATTCACAAGTCACAACTCAAACTCAAAAAAAAAAATAATGTATAGGTATTTAGGTAATAATAATATAATATGAGTTGAGGCTATAGGTAAAAGGTAAAACTAAAATCTATAACTCTACAGATATACATAAGACGATGACCATTGGAATTCTAAGAAATACCAACAGACTACAGAGAGACTTGACCATTTACCATTTACCATTTACCATTCACCATTCAACATTTTACATACGCGTACTAAATGCTAAAATTTCTACTATATACACGAGACGAGACGAAAAGTTGGACAAATTTGAGTTGGAGTCTTTTGTCTTTCGTCTCTCTCTGTGGTCTGATCGTCTGGTCTTTGGGCTTTTTGGCATAGGGGCAAAAATCCCTATTGCGTATTATATTGCATATGCAATAAGCTGTATGCAGTACCTAGACCATTTGGACATGTATCTTCGAATGTCGAGATAATAGACATTGGTCAATTGGTTGGTAACTGGTAACTCTGGTACAAAATGAAATGACTACTTGAGACTTGCTCCATCGTCATCTCCCTCGCTATGGCTATTGCCATTTGGCTATGCAATGTGTCTGGTTCGTAAAAAGTTTCAAAGATGTTTTATCAAAGCTCAAGTTAAAGAGCCAAATGGCAATAGTAATAGTCGTCAGTGGTCACAGAAACGAAACAGAAAGATCTATAGATCCACCACAACAGAAACAGGCAAGCAACAGTCCACCGTTGTGTTGCGTTGCGTTGCGTTGTTGGTGTAACGTGTAACTGATAGAGAATAAATGTTGTAAAAAGTATTATAAATTATAAAATGGTTTATATCTACAGTTTACGAACTTACAATGTGCAATGCAATACACTGCAACAAGATTTGTTCTCTTCTCTTCTGTTTTTCCTCTCTCTCTCTCTCTCTCTCTCTCTCTTTATGTGTGTGCTGTGAGAGATTTGAATGTGAATTTGGACGTTAGTTTTCGAGATTGTTGATAGTTGTTATAGTTGGTAAAAAGGAGGTATGTCTCTGTAATTAATATGTGAATCACAAACATCCATAACAAGTTTTTTTTTTCCCTGCTTCTTTCTCCTTCTCTCTCTCTCTCTCTCTCTCTCTCTCTCTCTCTCTCTCTCTCCATCCACCATCCACCACACATCCACATCATCTGATTAAAAATTCAAATTTCCAAGCTACCTGTATTGAGTTTTGTTTTTTTCTCTCTTTCTCTCTCTTTCTCACTCGCTCTATCTTTCCTATCCTCTCCTGTCTACAATCTACACAGGTCCACACAGACACAGCCTATACAATGTACTACGATACGCTACGCTACGATACGATACGATAGATAGACAGACGCACACACACACACTTGTTATTCCTCACCGCCCTGTACGCGCGCATATCAAAATCATCTCACAGCTAATTTGCATTCCGTCCTTACCAACAAACCAACATACACACACAGCACACACATACATTCACAGATTATCTATGCATACGTAAACAAGGGCTATTAGATTATACACGAACGCTGAAAGACTAAAGTCTCTCTCTCTCTACAGTTCTACACACACACTCTCTGTCTCTCTCTCCCTGTGTTTGTACTCTCTTTACACACCATTCACCAGTGTAAGTACACACTGTTATACATATAAAAGGACCTGCTCCTCGTCCTCACCAAAAAAATAATTGTACATTGTGTGTGTGTGTGTGTATGTGTGTATGTGTGTTTGTTGGTTGTGGGGATGAGTCCGAAATGTATCGTGTGTGTGTGTGTGTATGTGTGTGTAGCCCTTCTGTTTTCTATAGATATACAAACTGACCGTAAAATATTTGAATTAAATTCAAGCAAGATTTGTTTGTTCTTACCGAATTACGCATCGTTTTTAGAATGAGAGAGAACGAGATCCAGAACAAAACAAGAATGAGAATGAGAATGAGAACGAGAACCAGCTCGCAACGTAAGGAGAAGAAGAAGAAGAAGATGAAGGAGTTTTTTTTTCTATGTAGTTTCTGTTTCATTTTCTTGTGGTGTGGCGTAAGGACGACGTCCATGAATTTCTTCATGTCCCACTCCAAACTCCATGCTCTTGACATGCAAAGCCATTCTAATGGTCTAATTCCTAGTTATTCCTTTCTGTTCTGCCCAGTTTTTATATGCCCCTCCGTCTCTCTCTCTCTCTCTCTCTCCATTTCCAGCTCCTTCTCTTTCTGTCTTTCTTTCTCTCAACTCTCTCAAGTTGCACTACAACTGTGCAATTGAAACGTGTGGCTGTTTTTATAGTGATGTGATATGTTTATATATTTATGTACACACTTTCAAAAATTCCAAATTCCAAATAATTACTCTTCTATACCAACTCTTCATCTCATCTCATCTCATCTCATCCTCATAACCGAAACCGATAGACAGCATTCTTCCATTTCCCCATTTTTTCTACTATTTATTTGTATCTCTTCAGAATCTGAAGTTCAGGTCCACTTCCACTTCCACTCATAACTATTTACAAAAACAAAACATAAAAAAACTCAATGACGAACCACAAAAACGGATGGGAGGAATCATCATCGGAGTCTGGAGGAGACATCTTTTTTCACTTTAACGTCATTTGTTTTCATGGGATCCTTTATCCTTTCTACCTCAGTCGCTGAGGAGTACAAATATTCAAATATTAAATACAAAAACTATAGTCGGAATAGTTCCTCTGTCCATGTTTTCCGGAAATGTGCATGTGCAATGTGCATGTGCACAAAAAAAAACAGAGACAGAAGGGAAACGGAGGAAAGTTGGGGAGCCGAAGGTGTTGATGAGCGATCAAGTGATTGTTATTTTTTAGTTTTACTTTATCGTGTGAGTCTGTATCGAATAGTCGCGGAGTCTTCAAGTTCAAGTTTTGCCCGGACAACATGAACATGAAGAGAGAAATTCCTGTGGCGGGTCACCTGTTGTCTGTCTGTCGGTCGGTCGGTCGGTGTGTCTATTACAAGCGTAAAAGGGATGGATATGTATGTTGTGTATGTGTTTGTGGGCAAGATGAAGCGATGATCTCTGTTGATGGGATGACATGGGTGAAATGTTCACTCTCTCTCCTTTTCCTGGTGCCGTGGAATGCCCGGACTCCGAGGAATGTCCATAAAAGCATTACACATGGAGTGTGGTCATTATTCACTGCTCGCGCGAAACCCGGGATTTTTATCACCCTCCCACAGCATTTCATTTCCAATGAAATGAGGGTTGACTCTCTCTCTCTCTCTCTATTTCTCTCTCTCTTTTAGTACACAGAGAGTACATTGTCCGGTCCCGAATCCCTCGACTTCAGACTTCAGACTTTCTACTAGATACGGATACAGTTCGGCTGGCACTTTATATAGCCTTCATCATGATATGCTCCTTAACTCCCAACAAAAGACCAGAACCTCACTATTTCTCTCTCTCTCTCTCTCTCTCTCTCTCTCTCTCTTCCTGTTCTCCTCAATCGCCCTCACATTCACACTCACACTGACCAGAGCTATTTTATTTTTACACTATACAGAATGAGAGAGAGAGAGAGAGAGAAAGAACCCTCACTAAATTGACTGAACAACAACAGGTTGTGGTTTAGTTTCAGTTTCGGTTTCGGGTGAGTAAGAGTTTCCGTCAAAGTCGAAGTCGAGCCCCATATAAAAAAACGCGGGCATTTCCATTCCAATGCTATAATCAACAATGGTATGTACATAATCGACTATCTGTGGGGTATCTGGATAACTGGATATGTATGTACCTATCTACCATATACATTTACAGGAGATCATTTAATTTCATTTAGGAAATCTACACTCTCGTACCCGGACTCCTCCGACTCTCTGACCATCTTCATTAACCTAATCACTCCCTTCCGTCCGTCCGTCCTTTAGTCCTTCAGTATTTTCCCTCCTTTATTTATAATGCTATCTATTCTGTTCTGTACATATTCGGATGCATAATATGTAATACATCGTACTGATATGTAATGAAAAGCTCCTTCAGTATATACGTATCACATTTCAAAGCGTGGCGAAGCATGACCGTAATTAAGCTACTTATGCTCTCTCTTTCTGTCTCTCTCTTTCTCTTTCTACTGGACTAATCGGAATTCTCGCATCACATCAGACGGAGAGACAGACGACCAACACTCAACCTCACGATCTCTGTTTGTGTGTGTGTTTGTGACATCCAGACCAAAAGGAAAGGAAACTGGACTACACACGACTAATCCTTTCCTCGTCGTTTTAATATCCATAATGTAATATGCTCCTGTTTTCCCTCTCACCCTAAATTGACCCATTTAGTCATAAACTCATAAAGGAAAACAACAAAGACTTGAGAAACTATTTATCTATACGGATATATTTCCCTTCGTTTTTTTGCACGGGACTTTCGACATTCGACATTCGAACTTTCTGTTCTGTTCTCATCTGATGCAGTTTAGAATTCTGAATTCTGATAGAATATTCAGAATGCTTATATTAAATGTTTAATATTATAATATTTTATATTTTATACTGGACGGGCAGAGTGACTGCCCTAAAACAAACGTGTAGACTCACTCCTCGAGGTTTTTCATTTTGTTTTGGCTTTTTTTTTTATTCTTCTTTTAGTTTTGAATGTTTTGATGTGAGATTTTCCATGTGAATGGTTCGAGGCAAGAATTGAGTTGGTTCGTTCATGTTGCTGTTGTTATTATTATTATTGTTGATGGGGATGTGGATGTGGATTTGGATGCTGATGTCAGACTCTAACTCTAACTCTCTCAGATACTATATAGGAGGAAATTGAAAGGAAATGATGATGAAAAGCCCATGAAGACTCGTGTGTTTGTGTGTGAGTTGTGTGTAAACATGTAAATGTTTCAAAATATGTAGACAAAGCCATGTCATGTGTTTGCCTTTTCGCTTCTATAGATATTCAAGATATTCATGTTCTCGATCCATTAGATTATTTCTCTCTCTCTCTCTCCGTAGGTTAATTCTACATAGTCTAATATCTAATGTCTAGTTGATAGTTTGATAGTAAATGTTGGATGTTGAATGTAGTGTGGAGATGGAGAGAGTTTGAGCTCTCAGATATCTCAAAAGACGTACAGAGTAGTGGAGAGAGAATTGGAGAGAGAGAGAGAGAGAGAGAGGAACCCAAAAAGCTACAGGGAAATAAGAAAAGGATTGGTGTTTGATGTTTTTTGGTGTTCATTTCATTTTATGCTCTTCACTTGTGGCCAGCACACACACACACACATACACTTTACACACTTTAAACTTTGTGTAACAGAAGAAGAACGCAAAGGAGAGAGACAAAGAGAGGGGGAGAGCGAGAGAACGACCAATTCCAAAGGCCAAGAAGAAGAAGAAGACGAAGAGGATCTAATGAAATCCAATGAAAATTCCTATAATTATATAAATGAAAAAGATACAGAAAAGCATTTTCACTGGGTCGTAGGTTAAACGCGTACACCTGCGTTAACCAGTTTTCTTTGCTTGGAGGCTTCAAGCCCCTTGTAATATTTTTTTCTCTCTTCTTCCAACGACTGAGTGAGACAGAGAGAGGAGAGAGAGAGAAACAAAACTTGAGCTTCAGTTGAACATTGGAAGGAGATGGAGAAGGAGAAGGAAAAGAAGTGGAAGACGACCAAGAAGAAGACGAAGAGAACTGAAATAAGACAGAAAAGAGAGAGGAAGAGAAGAAGAAGGAGAGAGACTGGGCTTTATACAGATATTCACTCTCTCAGCACAAAATACTAATACTACAACTAAATACATAGATCTATAACCATACTTTACCATACCAAACAAAAACCAATCCTTCTTATTCTTATTCTTCATTCTTTAATCTTCCTCTTCGTCGTCCTGTGCATCTTATTCCTTATTCCTATTACATACACATTGTACATACATTGTACATACAGACACCAGTACACACTATTCGACCGGACCAAACCAAACCAGCGTACTTACTTGCATATTTTCCCATTCTCATCTCTCTCTCTCTCTCTTCCTCTCTGTCTGTGAAGGAAAACCAAACCCTTTAACAGCATACAACATTTTCTGATCCTCTGCTGAGTTGAGGTACGTAACTCAAACTGTTTGTATGCCTACATCTATAACTAATATGAGTGTGTGTGAATGTGGATTTGGATGCCGTCTGGATTCAAACTGAACCTCCAAGTGAAACGTCTGCCTATAGGTACAACTATGAGAATGAGAATGAGAGGATGAGCTAATCGTACGTGGAGAGAGAGAGAGACAGAGAGAGGATTCGTTGTACGTAGGTATCCTTAACTTGACTTCGACTTGAAGTCACAGAGAGAAAACGAATACACAAATATATACGATCCACAATGCATGTCTAAACCTAAACTGTAGTGTGAGGATAAGGACCAGAACCAGCACCAGCATCAGGACCAGAGAATTGTAGAGAAATGCACCAGAAGAGAGAGAGAGAGAGAGAAGAGAGTGGACTTATCTATATAGCTATGGTGACCCGGACCCTAGGGGACCATTGTCTGTATAATCTATATACGTAAGTTTTTTTCTCTCTCTCTGTCTCTCTCTCACTCAGACGACTACGACTCTCGAGTTCCAGTCTCAAATGCAACATTAACGAAATTGTCTTTTTTAACAGGGGGAGATCCTTGTGTGTTTTTTTACTCGGAATTTTTTCAGCGAATTTTTTTGAATTGCTAACACTAACAGCCACTACACTAAACTACTATATACGATACACTTACTAGAGTACAGTACAAGAGTACAAGTACAGTACAGTGCTATACGAGTACATATGCTATCATTCATATCTTTTTTTTTCCTCCTCCCTGTTCTTTCTCTTTCTCCCTCTAACATTTCATAAGCTTTTTAACTTTAACTGGATTTTTTCTGTTTTCTCTCTCTCTCTCTCTCTCCCTGTCGGTATAAGAGTTGCTCCATTTTCTCTGGTTTTCCTGTGTGTGGAGTCTCTCTCTCGTTGGCACTCGCCATACGCACCATTCTCTTTCTCGTTCTCCTTGTTCTCAAATCTAAATCTTGCCATAAGTGTGGATATTCTGGGATGTATTGTACTGTATTATTTGTTTGTTTGTCTGTCTGTCGCAAAAGCAGTAAGAGTACGAGTACGAGCAAGAGCAAGAGCAAGAGCAAGATCCAGAGCCAGGCAATTCAAAGTGAACCACAAAGCCATAAGGATTTCATTAAGGCATCTCTATAGCGTTTCTGTTTCTGGTTTGTCTGATATATTATGTGAGTGACTGTGACTGTGACTGTGTGTTGTGTGTTTATAATACTGATTTGTGAGTGTACAAGTTGAAAACTGGAATCTTCATCTTCAACTGGAAATTGAACAACATTCATTTAAATGTTAAATGTTGATAGTTGATACTTGAAATATATAATAAAGTGAAACATGTTCAATGCTCAATGGTTTTTAAAACTTTTAAATTGTCTTTGGATCATTAGCGTGAATTATGATTATTACTCTTTTTTCCCTGAAAAATCTCTAGACTCTCTCTCTCTCCCTCTCTCTCTCATTCCATATTGCATGCATATACAATTGCAATTTCATATTCCATGCTGTTGCTTTTCCTCTTGCTGTCCTCTTGTTGTATGTATTTAATATTGTGTATCGTAGTTGTTGTAGGCATACCGTAAAACGTAAAACGTAAAGCGTTGTTGTAGTTAATAGCTAATAGCGGTCACTTTGCTTTGACTTCTCACAAGTTATGACTTGAACAGCTTTTCCCCCATTTTTTTTTACCTTTCCTCACACAGAGAGACTTCTCTCTCTCTCTCTATGTCTCTCAGTGACTGTGACAAAAATTCAGAAAATTTACAATGAAGAAGAAGAAGAAGAATTCATGAAATTTGAGGATTTGAGAATTACCAGTTAATAGCAATCGTATAAAAATACAATACAATATAGTCTGTACAGTTGTTTATAGCGTAATGGAATAAGTCATACAATTACGTTCACAATTGCAAAATCCTCCAATAACCATGAGCATTATCATAATCATTTGCTACACGGGCACTGCTGTACAAAAAAAAGTTCATGTAGATGATGGACTCGAATATACCTTATTATGTGTGTGGTGTATGTATGTACTCAGTACTCAGTCAGTACTAAATACTAAATATACTTGTACACTTGTGTTTTTTTCCCCGCCTTTATTTTCCTGGGCGCACACTGCCAGAGCATATAGAGAATTCTAATTCTAATTCTCATTCTATGAACTCATCTCATCCCAACTCAACTCAACTCAACTCTCATCTGATGACTTTAACTTATGAATGAAGTAGAGAGAGATTCTTTTTTCCTTTTGGCTGTGTTGCTGTTGTTGTTGCTGCTGTGGCTGATGCTGCTCCTTCATCCTCCACAGTCGTCCGCACACACACACACACACACACAAACACATCCCATCTCATAAGAAAACAACATGAACACCACACATCCATGGACAATTGTCAGCTCAGCTCAAAGGCTATGACTATGGCACACAGCACAGAGTCTGTCTTGACTCTACACAGAGATATGAGAGCAGTATAATAATAATAATATAATGATATGCACGAGCCGAACACAATACAATATAATATAATACACACACAGTACAGGTATCTCTCTGTATACGAATGAATATATCTGTAGAAAAGTCAAGTCAAGTTGCCATACAGCTATATAAAGCAAGACAAACGATAAGCACTTGGGGAGAGACAGAAAGACAGAACGAGAGAGAGAGAGAGAGAGAGAGGGAGAGAGAGAAGAAACACAGCGCAATGAACAAGAAAAAAATTAATCGCGACTCGTGCTGAGGAACTGAGGACAACAAGAAAGATGAAGAAGAAGAAGGGAAGAAAAAAAATATGCTTTCAAGGTGTGGCTATGCTGGCTCCTAAATGTTCAAATGTACAATCAGTCTGACGATGAGAATAATATGATCATTTTCGTTCATTCATCTGTCTCTAACATCATTCATTTTAGATGGGAGCGAGAGATGAGAGATTTCTTATGTGGACTTTTTCTAATTCACATTTGACTTTTTGAAATTTGGAATTTTTCCAGAAAATATCAGTCAGATTCTAATTCTACGTATATATATGTATATCGTAAACTATTATAAACTCACAACTCTTTTCAACGTACACGTACACACACACACTCAAATTTCCATTCTATATACCGTATAAACTAGAATAGACTCCCTCTATTTTATAGAGTCCCCTATACAATAGAGTCCCAGGGATTGTATAAGAGTTTTGAATTACAATCGCATGCTTTCAATGACATTTTCTGATTTAAATTACATTAAAAATCATCGATTTTAAGAACCCTCTAATAGAGTCCCATTCTGTAATAGACTCCCTGGGACTCTATAATATTTTCGGATACACTCCCTGGGAGTCTATAATATTTTCGGATACACTCCCTGGGAGTCTATTCTAGTTTATACGGTAGGTATCCTTATTCTATAAAACTATAAACAATAAACCCCGCATTTCATTTCAATTTGCACAGTGCAATCATGCTATTTTAAATTCTACTCACACACTTTCCACTTGGACTTGGACTTTTGACCAACGGATTAGTCAAACTCCCAACTCAAATGTAAAGTCAAAGTCAACAAAATGAATGTAAATCTTTCGTATACATCGTAATTCGTATATAGTCGCATAAAATCGTCATAATGATTATATTTTATGGTTCGATCATGTCTCATTACATGACATTACACAAATCCCTTTACCGTTTAAATCCATGGAATATTTAATAAAACAAAACCTATCGTATATATGTATTATGGTACGTACAGTAGATTTTCTATTTTGAAGAATTTTTCAAATCAAATCAAAAATATTGTAATAATAAGAATAAACGGCGTGGAAAATCTAAAACCTTAAACGTCATACCTATTACTGATATTACTGATATTACAAAGGATCGGAATTCTATCTGTAAATTCTATATACATGTAACATGTTAAATACGGAGTTGTGACTCGAATGAAATGGATAATAGGCAGTAACATTATAATAATATAATAATAATATTGAATAAGCTCAAATAATAGTAATTAAGTGTGGATAATTATGATGGTAGGGAATAATTGGGAGGACTCTTCCTATCGTATATAACTATATGTAATTGTAATTGCTCTGTCATGACTCTCAATTCTCAGTCTCAGACCAACCGACCGACCAACCGACCCCTCACTACTTTGTCTATAGAAAAGAAAAAGACAGGATATACAAAAGATGAAAAGCCAAAAAACATATCACATCACACATTACATATACGAATATTGCATTGCCATTTTGCCATTCAAGATTGAGGTAAATGTCAGTCCAAAGTGAATTGTGGCCTCCCACTAGTTGACCCCGACGATACAAAATCCAAAATCCAAATCAAAAGCATATACCATAGTGTACATTCCCCAATTTCATCGTCATCATCATCACTATCAGTATGATATGATGATTTAGGCATGGCCAGCCGTTTCCTTTTTTACATTTTGCCATTTGCCATTTAGATAGATAGTTTTTTTTCTTTTTTTTTTTTTGAGTGGTGGCTTTGACTTTACCTTTCTAACTTTTCCAAGATTTTTTTTCTCCCTTCATCTCTCTCTCTTCCCTTCCATAAATAATATTTACTGAACTGTGTGCGTTTGAAATTTATATTTGTGACTTTGACAGTCCCTTTTTTATTCTCATTCTCATTCTTAGGCTGGTCATTGAGACGACGACAACAACAACAAAGACAAAACTATATACCCAAAACACAAAAGCAAAAGCCCAAGCCCAAGAATACAAAGATGATATAAAGAGACGACGAACCTGTACAGTTCGACTATGAATATGAATATGACAGTCACATGGACAACTATACTACCAGATTTAGATGATGACGACGATGTGGATGTGGAGCGATCAAGGGTTTAAAGTTTAAACAGTTTAGAATTACCTTTAGTGCGCAGGCTATATATCAGCTATATGTAATAAATATAATACATATATGAACTGATGATTGAATTGCATCATGATACAAAAGTTCAGGTATAGAAAGAATAGTCAAAGGGTTGGATATTTCATGTACGTGAGAATTTAGTATTTAGGAGCTCCTACATTCGATACACACACAATTCTATTACAGATATTACAAATTACACACACACACACACACACTCGGTTCAAGTCCAAAGATTATCTAAAAATTCATTTCCCTAGTTCTAGTCTCTACAGATATATTCTGCCGTTGGTTCCAAAAGTCTTCCTCAAATTCGAATTCAAATTCAAATATGAATGTTAATGTTCTGATAAGCTCCCTGTGAGCAATGTTAATGTTAATGTCATCATATCGACTATATAAAATATGCGTTGTTGTGAGAGTATTTTATTCCGAGCGTATGACTATACAGATACAGCTACGAGGGTTGAAGTACACACGAGAGAGAGAGAAGAGTATCGAGTATTTAACAGGATGATGATGAGGTATTTATACGATATGTAATGTAAAATACTAATAGGAATACAGCTAATAATAATATTAATAATACATGTGTATTATTGTGTATACATTCAATTTCAATTTCCACGTCCAACTTTCAATATTATATTATTATATGTATAATATTCTTACAGATATTGTGTGTGTGTGTATGTATGTGTGTATAATATGATGTGGGGTGACCTCCGAGTGTATTTTGTTCTCTCCCCCATATTTCTATCAAGGTTATCCAGATATACACACCTTGATTATTTGACTCAACTTCATCTTGAGCCTTCTGCCTTTGCCTTCTCTTTCTCTCTCTCTCTCTCTCTCCCTCTCTCTCTCTACACAAACACACACACAACATATCCAACTACAAAACCCAAACATCCAACAAGCATCTCTAACATCTACAAATCTACACATACACACACACATTTCTCTCTCTCGTATTTCTACCTTCCCTTCATTTTCATCTCCATCTTCATCCTCACCATCCTATCATCATCATCATCCTTTTAACTATTAACTATGCCTTCCTTCCTTGTCCACAGATTATCAATATTAAATATTATCATTATATCCTTTATCCTCATCATATATATTGCTAAATACTACAACTAAAGAATTCCATTTCCATTTGCAAGTGTGCAAGTTCAACCCATTTAAAAATCCTCTCCACTCACGATGAAACTCAAATCCAGCAGTACATATACGATAAATAGAGATGAAATACTACAGACATTTTTGCGATTTACAATTTGCAAGAGGAAGCTCTGGACGGACAGTAAAAGAAATATGACGGAGGATTCACATAATAATGATGATTGATAATTGATGAGGTAATGAATCAAAATCAAAATCAATGTAAAAGGTTGAAAATTGAAATGTTTCACTGTTTTTTGTCTGTCTTCGAGTACATATATATTTATGTATTTGTATTTGTTTTTGTAGGATGTGGGATGAAGAGAGAGAGAGTACTGAAAATTGCAATATCGAGAAAAATAAGAATAAGGAAAAAAAGGGGACAAAGTGGATTGTGTGAGAGTAAGAGAGTATATATGGAAAATGTAGCGAAAAATTGTGTTGGAGAGATGTGAAGGAGAGAGAGAAAGAGAGAGAGAGAGAGAATGGTGGAATTGTTGCGTAAAAAGATTGGAAAGGAGGGAAAAAAGTGAGTGAGACAAAAAAGAACTAGTAGACCTTAATTTATGCACATACATTTACATTGGTGAGCAGTCTTACTCTATCCCATCTTGAACAACGCATCTCTCGCTCTCTCTCACTCTCTGTCTCTCGTCCTATGGCTACGGCTATGGAAGAATCCAGTCTATATCGTCCCGTCTATCTATGTACATTCAAGTGGATGTGGATGTGGAAGTCTGTAAACTTAAAGTTAAGCTTCTCCGTTTCGTTTCAATGGATCTCTCTCCATATCCGTAGTCGTCGTACTCTCGTAGTAGTCCGCACACACACATACACACACAGTAAACAGCAATATCTCCATGACTATGACTATGACAATCTGCTATCTCTGTACTCTCTCTCTATCTCTCTCTCTCTCTATCTGTCGCTCGCTCGCTATCCTTGATATCTGAATCTGTATCTATCTCCTCCTGCTCCTGCTCCTGCTCCTGGAGAAAAAAAGTAAAGAAGAAGGAGGAAGAGCGAACGGAGAAGCTTCCAACTTTTTTTATACTACTGATATTACTTGAATGTACACTTTTACTACTGATATTACTATTAGTATTTTTTTTACTACATATATCACTACATAAGTATGTATAAAATAAGTGTATAACCTACAACTATATGAGTATATGTATGACTGTATGAGGATCTCTGTATGTACATATGTATATATTTTCATAGACAAGTTCCTCATTCCCATGAGTTTCACGTCAGGACTTCACCAAGTCCTTCACAGAGGCACACACAGACACAGACACACGCAAAACCGACAGACTTAGCTCGGAACCGATCCATCTATTATTCTATTTATATTTCTACGTTCGTCTTCCATCTTCTTCATCACTCTCTTTCTCTTTGCTTCTGTTCTATATATCTGTGTAGATGGGATATTATTATTATTATTCCATATTCCCAATTCCTCAAATATCCCATGTAATCATCAACAATCTCATTTTCATTCTATAATTCATAATTCAACCCCTTCACATGACCCACTTCTTCAGCTTCTCCTTCCTTCTTCGCCTTCACCGTCTTCCTTCTCCATACACTTTATACTCTGGATTTTGGATTTAGAATTTAGAATTCTTTATATTCTCAACCCACTTCCTCATTTAACATTAACATTAACAATAACCCTTTTACATTTCTCTTATACATATATACTGTACAATAATAACACTGGATTTCTTCTCCTTTTCCTTTTCTCTTTCTTTTTTCAAATCTTTCTCTCTCATCTCATAATCTCATCCCCCCCATTTTTTCTATATAGTCTTCGTTCTCACAAGAAGAACAAGAAGAAGAATAAGAAAAGGACGACGACTCCTGTTTTAAAATAGGAAATACCTTGTACAATGTAGGTATACAAATAAAGTACTCACATTTTTTGATACTCACTCACACTGTACAAATGTAAATGATTCAATGAAAAGGTGTCAAAAAAAAGTGTGTAGTCTTGGACAGTTTGATGATCGATCATCAACATATCATGAACAATTTCAGTGGGTACTTTTCTATATACCTATATATTTCTATTTCTATGTGAAGGAATATTCATATCCATGGTTTAAAAAAACAGACAAGGTGTTTTGAGCCTTTTGAGAGTATTTTAGCGGGGGATTCTAGCTCCAGTTCTAGTTCAATAGTTGGTTCACTTACATTTGGTGTGTCTGTTCGTTCTACACTGTGGAAGTGTAAGTGTCTGTTTGAAATCAAGTGAAGAGAACTGTAGATGGTATTGGAGTTTTTGGGAAAGGGTGACTTGGACTTGGCTCAGGCTTTTTCTCACTCGGTCTCGGTGTGTATGTGTGTAGTCGTAGTCGGGTAGTGGTAGTCGTAGTTGGTATTTGTAGTCGCAGTAGTGTTCTAATGTAGGTTCGGTATTATACAAGAGTAAGAGAGTAAGAGAAGAGAAGAGAAGAGAGGAGTGTGTAAGTGTAAGTGGATGGCCTGTGTATTTTGTTCTTGGTTTCTCTCTCCTCGTCGTCATAGTCATATATATAGTCATACTTCCTACTTCCTTTTCCACCACGTTTTCATTTTCATCTCCTTCTTCTACTTCGTCTTTACTCGTTCGTTCGGTATTTTCCTTTTCCTTTTTAGCTCCTGCATACAGACAGACAGACACAGAGAGAGAGAGAGAGAGTTTCCCTTCCCTTTGCCTTAGCGTTACCGAAACCAATGTCGATGCCGAATTCGTCTCCTCGTATCGTAGGAACGGGAAGAAGGAGAAAAAGAAGAAGAGAGAAAATTTTCTCTTCTATTTCAAGATGTATTTGGTGTGTGTGTGTGTGTGTGTGTGCGTACATGTCTGTAGGTATATTATACGACGAAGAAGTAGAAGGAGAAGTAGAAGTAGACGGGAAAGAGAGAGAGAGAACTCTTACACTTGCACGTCGACTTCCCTTCCTTCGTCGACCGACCGACCAGGAAAGGTACTTTACTTTCAGGTCACGTCCCTTCCAACTCCAACTCGAAAGCCAAACTCCGAGGAGAAACGGGAAGAAACTCTCTCTCTCTCTCTCTCTCTCTCTCTCTCTCTCTCTCTCTCTCTCGAAAAAGCACCAGAAAATCCAAACGAAACGAAGGAAAACCTGAACCAGAACCACGAGCAACCAACACCATGGAATCTCCTTGCATATATTCGGAGGATATTCCTCCTCCTCTAAAAATATATATATACGATATATAGGGAAAAATAACCCACGAACCAATAGAATGAATATACCTTATATGTATACGTGTATACTACACACAAGAGAGAGAGAGAGTGTGTGTATTATGTACATGTACCATATGATTATCTTACATTATATTATTGTTCCCTTCAAACTTTCCCGAATGCCCTCCACCATCCACCATCACCATTCCTATATTTTCCTATTGCCATTGCCATTGCCGTTGCCATTTCCATTGCGAATGCACTGAAAACTGAAACTGAAACGGAAACTGAAATTGGATTCAAAAAAATACATGACACAAAAACGACAACTACACTACTCTTGACTCTTTGTACGTTACCTACTCACATTCACATCAGATCCTGACAAAATACTCCAATATAATATGTACCTCCATATTATATAGGAAGATCTCCCTGTCTGTCGTCTTCCCTTTTGTACTGTATATTCCGATAGTCAAAAATACAAACAGGAATGATATAAGTACAAGTACAAGACATTTGTATTTCCAATTTGACTTCCTCTCTTGATAATAATGTTCATGCTCTCTCTCTCTCTCTCTCTTTTTCTCCCCCCTCTTTCTCCCCACTGTATACCACATACCCCTGGTACAGTTTTTTATAATGTCACTATGGGATCTCTTGGATCATTTTATTTATTAATTATTTTCTCATTCCATGAGCTGTTTTCTTTTCTTATATTGCTTCATTTGGAGAGTGAGGACCGATTTCCTCACCCCACACACCATTTCCCTCGTTCAATGGCACTAATCCCAGTATTTATGACCCCCACAGCAATCTTGTACATATTGCTAATTCTAATTCCATTCCAAAACTATCCGTATATATATATATGATATATATATAACGAAAGAATGAGGGAAATTTCAGATTCGGATTTTAGTGGTGTGATTCCCCCCCAATTTTCATTTTTATTGTTATTCTCGATCTACATAAAATAGAATAAAATATTGAGCATTTTCACAAAAGTGGGTAAGTGGTCCTGAACTAATTGTATATTTTTTGTATGTAGACATACATAAGTATGAGAAATGGCTATTGACATTTGACTTGGTGCGTGAAGTTGAAGGAAAGTTTAAAAAAAGTGTGTATATGTATCTTATAAATAGCCGGATAATAAATGAAGGGAAGACGAGAGAGAGAGAGAGAACGAGAAAAGAAGGAGAGAAGAAAAGAAAAGAGTATAGAAAAAAGGGAGGAGATGACGATGGAAAAAACGGGGCTTAATTAAATAAAGTTAATTGAGAGAAGGTGTAGGGATTGAAGGGGATGAAATGAGCAATTTTCCACGTTAAGCGACCACAAAATTACAATGTGCGGAAGACAGACGTTTAGATAAATTTCCAAACGTCTCTCTTTACCTTTCCACTTTGACTTTTTGCCTCATCTTCTTCTTCAATCTCATATACCATCAACCTCAACATCGTCCCTAATATCCCTATCCATCCTTAAAGTCTCTCTCTCTCTCTGCCTCCATTTGATCCCTATATATTTTCTATTGTTGTGTTTTGTTTTTTGTTATTGTTAGCATATATACAGATAGAGAGAGAGAGCGAGCGAGAGAGAGAGAGAGAGTTGCTTCTGCTAGCCATGTGATTTGGAAGTTGAAGTTGGAATAAGGACGGTCCGACCGAAGGGACTCAAAGGATCATTTTTATTTTTATTTTTATAGAACGGAATGAGGATTCCCTCTAATAAATTCCCTCTGTCTGTATATATATACAGATACATATATACATACTCTCACTTCTTATGTATACTTCTTCCTCTTACTGTAAAACATAAAATGCTCTTCTTATCCCTTACAACGCAACCCTTTTCTCCCTTACATTACATTGTACGTTTCTCAAGTTCAACAACGAGAGAGAGAGAGAGAGAGAGAGAGAGAGAGAGAGAGAGAGAGGAGAGAGAGAGAGAGAGAGAGTGAGTCCGACAAGTCCTATGCATGTTTTTTTAGTTTCAGTTGAGGATTCAAAGTCTACTCAGTGAAGATCCTTTGAAAAAAGACCCATGTATAGTTGAAATCTATACATTTTTTAAACTCTGGACAAAATGTATACGAGTGAAAACCACAAGTCTCGCTCTCTCTCTCTCTCTCTCTCTCTCTCTCTCTCTTCTGGTCTCTCTGTGTACAAGTGGATATAAATATAAATATAGAAAAAAAACACAACAACATGTAACACGTCCATCCACATTCAATATATACATATATATGTATGATGAAAAAAGGTAGGGAAAAAAACGTCTAACCCTTTTGGCTTTTACTTAATGCAGGGAGGGATTCATACTAATATTCATCATACTAATACTAACAATTATATATTAACTATATAAACTCATCCTTAAGAGAAACACATCACACACACATAATACATAACATAATACATACTCATACTCGTACTCGTACGTGAATATTCATAATATGTGTACTAGTATGTGTGTATTGTAGGTATATTGCATTGTATTGTATTGTATACTGAGAGAGGAAAGAGTTAAGAGGAGTTAAGGACGACAGTCATAGTCATAGGGATCTCTTCAGTCTCATGTATGTACCTACATGTACATATGCATGTAAATGTTTTAGTCAAAGTCGAGATCATGACATGTGTCCTAAGGAAAAGGAATCGTCCAGAAGAAGCAGAAGAAGACGGAGAAGAAGAAGAAGAAGACGAATAAGAAGAAGAATATATATATATATATACAAATATACATACAAACTCACACACACTCACATACGAAGAGTTGGAAGAAACTTGTGTGTTGTTGTTGGGAAGGGAGTGGAGGCTGGAATGCTACACCAACTACTCTGGCCAGGTTTTTTTTTCTTCAACATTCTCATTTAGCCTCCAGCCCCAGGTGTGGAGGCCCATTCACTACCTACCATGTACATGCATCTGTATATTATATGGATATTGCATTGCATTTGATCGAAAAACTCTTCACTCTTCGTCTCTTCAGTCTGTGTGTGTGTGTGTTTATCAGTATTCAGTATATATATATGAGAGACGAGAGAGTCTAACCAAAGGACAAACCAAACCAAACCAAAAGGTCTTTGAGTCTACACACACACACACATACACACACCACACTGACTCTCCACACTTTATGTATACAATTTTGACCATTTTACTTAAACCTCATGAGATCACATCACATGTTGTTCAAATTTCGAATTCAAAAGTCGACTTGGAACGAGATGCAATGCAATGGAATGGAATGGAATATATAGTAATAGTAATAGGTCAAAGAGGTAAAAGCTCAAGTCCAAAGAGTCGGAGAGTCGTCCAAAAAAGAGCTCAAGTGTATACCAAGAAGTATACGAAGGCACGTTTCCCTTCTAGCTTGTATCTATATTCTGACTCTAACTCTAAACTCTATACTACAGCAGAACAGATACTTTGTGGTCAGCCTCATCTCACCTACTCACAACTTAACCCCAACTCACAATCAACATTAGCCTAAATGATAAGTACTCACTCTCAATTCGAATTCTAAATGCGAATTCGAAAAATTCTACACTCTTTTCCTCTCTCTCTCTCTCTTTAAATCATCATCATTTTTCATTTCTATATATACGACGACTTTATGTACGAAAACACTTTTTTTTCTTTCTTTTTATAATTTTACACGTCAAACTCTCAAATCTCAAATTCACAATTTACCTTCTCGCTCCTTTTTTTCCCTGTTGACTTTGAAAAACTTTGTACCCTTTTTTTTTGTAACCTCAACTTTTTTTCTTTCTTTTTCTTCAAATGCACAATGCACGGACATATTATTATAAATAAATAGAAATAACTTTTTATTGAATTACGCCAGAGAGTCAAAAACTCACTCTATAGATCATCTCGACTCGAGTGTATCTTGTACATTTGTACATAATGGAAGATGAGAGAATTGTGTGACTCTCTTCTCTGTATATATAGTGATGAGCATATAGATTAATAAAGAGTGAGCAGTGTGTGTGTGTACATGTATATACGATACATGTAGATAAATACAGGTAATTCATGGGGGTTGGTTGACTATGTACATATGTAGATGATTTGAAGGGTAAAAGCATCTCGCGACCATCATTTACTTTTGAGTTTTGAGTTTCAACTTGTGTCTAATTTATTTGCAAGCAGTTCAAGTTGAAGCTCAAGTTTGTCATGTGGAATACTCATGGTGGAGTACATATCAATGTAAGTGTGTATATGTGTGTGTGTCTGTATGGGACACCCTGTCTAGGGTTAAATTATTGCGCGGGATGCATCCTCATTTCACATGCAACAATTGCACAGGTTCTCTCTCTCTCTCTCTATTGCTATTCTCTTTCAAATTTCCACCAAGTAAACGAAGCAACGTGCTTTCAATTCCAACTTTCAACAATACAATACCATGTACAAGAAGACAGCAGAGGAACAGAGAGATAGAGATACCAAGACAAGTTTCAAGCCCAACCAAACCAAACTATAAAGGAACAAGAACAACAATGAGATGAACGATGAAGGAATAGCTCCATGTGCAAACGTCTACAGATATCTATCCATTCATCTTATGATTATTAGTTTTACCTCTAACAGTTTTCATAATTATTTCCTATTCATTCAATTCCATTCCATATTCTCTTCAATCTTCAATCTCTCATCGACTCGACTCAAAGTTGAATCCAAGCCTAAAACTCACTGATCACTCGGCCATTGGTCATTTTCTACAATGTATTAAAACTTTAAAATCCAATATTCATTTCATCAAAAATTTCCCTTTGAATTTTAGACTTTCAGCAATGCGATTCCCCTCCTCAATTACAATAGATTTTGAATTAGACTTTGTTTTTAGTCTCCCATATAGGTATATATAAAAATCAATAAACTCTGGGGGTCTGAAATGAAAATGACTAGAAGTAGAACTAGAAGTAAAAGGATAAAAACTGCAAGGTGTGCATATATTTTGTGCGTCTGTTTACAGTTGCAGAGAAAAACTCTGCAAAATTGTCCAAATTTGAACATTGAAGCAGATTTTAATCGGGGAAATTGATGGAAAACTCTTTGTACTTTTGTATTTGGATTTTGACTATTTTGTTGGAGAGGGGAAAGTAACATTAAAACTCTTATTTTTTTATATTTTTTTTTCTTCCTTCTTATATTATTTTATATATATTTTTCCTCTGTGTCTGTCTGTCTCTTTCTCTTTTTTGGTTTTTGGGTTCGTAAGTTCGTATACACCACGTAGATAGAATAGAATGGAATGAAATAGCGGAATGGTGGTGGAATGGTTGAATGTGTCTAGTCTAGCAAAGAGTCGAAGGCAAAGCAAGAGAGCTGAGAAACGTAGAAGTCACTATACTAGCACTGCTCGCTCTCTCTCTCTCTCTTTCTCTCTCTCTGACTGTGTGTGTACGGGAAACGTGATGTGAATTTTTATGATTTTTCTCTTGCTAGCCTATATGTATTAAATATAGTTGAACTTCAATCGACATCCACAATCCAACTTCAACTATGGCCCTAACTCTAACTTCTACGGACATTGTTGTGTGTGTATATAAATATATATAGATATATATATATATATATATATAAAAATGTATGTGTGTGTGTGTGTGTGTATGTATTCGGATTGGGCTGCTTGGGATTTACATAGATATTTTTGCTATTACCATTGCTATTGCTATTGAAGAAGTGAACAAGTAGTTCTACTTAGACCACCTCTAAAATGTATATAGGTATACAAGTAGGAATAAGTACTCTACTAGTCTACTACTACAACTCCAACTTGATATCATATGAAACGCAGGACGAACGACTAGCCTCTGCCTCTCTCTCTCTCTCTCTCTCACTACTTCACTGAGAACACGTACCGTCCATACATACGTACAGTGCATATTATAATACACAGATCGTTGCATACTGCATCTCTACAGACTAGCAAAGAAGGTTTTAACAGGGGGAAATAAACATTAGATATTCTAACCGTGTCCCACGTAGAGAGAAAGAGAGAGAGAGAGAGAGAGAAACCAACGAAAAAATTCTACGTTTTTCGTTTTCCTTCTTGCTCTCCCCCAGTTTTGCTCATGACGTCATGGTTATAAGCTAAATTTTTTCGAAATCCAAAATCCGTACAGCAACACTTTTTTCCTTCTCCTTTTGCTTTTTTGACTTTGACTTTTGTAAACCCGAACAACCCACCGTTTTTTCCCTTCCTTCCTCTTCCCTTTCATTCCGAATTAAAATCGGACTACAGAGTCATTTTTTTTTTTTAGCAAACTTTCATTTTATCTTTAGAAGAACAAAGTTGTATGAATAAAAGAGAGACAAGTGTGAAAAGTACCGAAAGCCGAAAGCACATACATACAGTATAGATGTGCTTAAAGTCCAATTCGAATGGCCTATGGCTCAACCAAGGTATAAAAAAAAACGACGAAAAACAGTCGCTATATAGCTCGAGTTGAATTGAAGAAGGAATTCAAAAAATTAAAATGTAAACTCTGCGCTTCTACGTATATATGTCTTTCTCTCTGCCTATATATCTTAGTAAATAATTTAGTTCAAAGTAGAAATTAGAACGAGAGGAATCTGAGAGAGATGATAGAATATTGATCATTCATCAATTGTATATACACCTTCAGTCAATATACTAATGGGCATATACGTTTGGAATTTGGAATTTGAATCTCATGTGAGTGCGAGAGCGAGTGTGAAGATGATGCGGGCTAAAGAAGATTTCTTTAACAGATGTATAATTTGTGCATTTGAATACCTCTGGCAAGTTTAATTGATAGACCTTTTTTCTTTCCCCCTTTTTTTTTTATTTTTTACGTATTCTCAATTTCCTTATTATGCATCTCATCATCATTCTCATCATCATTCAGATTCAGAAAGGTTTGCTCTATTGCCATCAAAAAAATCCATCATTTTTTTCACTGGTACAGTGAGAATGCACTATTTAATATTATTATCTGAATTGATTTGAATGAATATCTGAATATCTGTGTGTGTGTGTGTGTGTGTGTGTGTACATTTGTATTCAATAACCTTAGACAATGAAAATGTATGCACATGTTATATCATGTATGTACGTACATTGAATTGAATTCAAGATTCAAATATTCAAAGGTCTAAGGTGACGGCGTGTATACGTGTATATAGTCACAATTCACACGTAGACAGTAGTGATCCACATATATACATACATTTCATTTCACTTCACTTCATTGAGTTCTCTCCATCTCTCAGACATGTATACAGATAGTCCGATAGTCAGATACCTATACCATGACAGACAACACATGAACGTAATAATATTATGAGATATTATGAATTCTATTCTGCCTATTCAAATGAGAAATCATCTACTCTACTATATACTTGTACATGAATTCATAATGAAAGACTAGCGACACACACAGCTTTATCACAGTAACATTATTATTATTATTATTATTATTTATTATTATTTCGTACGTAAAGTATACCGATATTTCTCAGAACATTTGTATTTGTACTAGACGGACGGACCAGAGCATCAATGATCAAACACAAACACCACACAGTACTAAATAATAACAATAATTCTGTTTCGTTTCAATTTCAATGTGAAGCTGCCTGTCTGTTCTATTCCATTTCTGTTTCAATATAGGTACTGTCACCCATTTAAAAATCTTTATCGCTCTACAGTTGTATTCACAGTACTTTCAAATTGAAATTGAAGGTAAAAGTGATGTGCAAGGCAATGCAATGCAATGAAATGGAATGAGAATCTGCATAAGATTTCATAAGTTACATTCCCACGATGGGATGTGATAGTGATAGAGCATGGACCGTCAAATCGTGTAGGTTTATATATATATATGTGCATACACAATAAAGTCCATTTAAAATTATTAAGGGTAGCAGAGCAGCCATACCTGCCTGCTCGAGTACGCATTAACGTGCACACTGTACAATAAGATATCAAAAGAAACTGAAACTGTAAATGAACCTGAGTGAATCTCTTTCTCTCTCTCTTCTTCTGCTCTTCTCCTTGTTTTTTCATTCATATTTTTTTTTGTCTACACACAGTTTCTCCAGTACTGATTCTGATACGGATTCCAAATCTAAATGCTCATACTCATACTTCATACTGATGTTGATCAACGATAGTAACGCATAAAGGTATAAAGTAACTATTATTATTATTAGCTGTATATAATGTGTGTAAGGGACTCGGAAGGAGACTGAGAGTATTTGTGATTTGTGTATGTGTATGTGTGTTTGTGCACTGCTGAGGGTTCCCTATAGTACTCGTCCTTTGGTCTTTGGTCCTTGGTCATAACATATATAACAAATAATAACAATTATGTACTGTGTGGATGCGATATATAATAATGATATTATTATACTCGGAGAGAGAGAATGAGAGAGAGGAAAGGAGAGAAGCACACTCTCTGTTTTTCTATACATCTCTATTTTTTCTATTGGCAATAAACGTGAGAAAGTTTTTGCTTTCGGTTTTGGTATAAACTTTTTCTCTCCTCTTCCCTTTTACCCTGTGTGCGAGTGTGTGTGTGTGTGTGTATGCGTGGACCCTGCTCCTGTCTTGTCCCATCCTATATCATATCTATATAAATTATAGAGTTATTGCTACTCTACACACATCTTTTTCTTTTCCTTGTGTCGTTTTTCTTTTTCCTCAAGTCCTATATATAGAGTTTTATTTGAAGCTTCAGTTTGAGTTTGAGCCATGCCATAGTTGTTTCTTGTTTCTCTTTTTCCATGTTCATGTCTTTCTCTTTATATTTGATCCGGGATCTCTCTCTCTCTCCTTTTTTTCACTCATTCCCATCGTCTATTCGTCTCCCATCTCTCTCTCTCTCTCTCTCTCTCTCTCTCTCTCTCTCTCTCTCTCTCT